>JAYMSZ010001250.1:0-14969 GCA_036897665.1 Pelargonium citronellum | reverse complement strand
CTTATTACCATAACCTATCTTTTAAAACTATGTCTTAATATTACTTATAACAAGTACCTTGTAGTCTGCGTGACACGGGTTCCAACCCTAGATTATATATAGAACGTGATTGTCTTTGTAGTACTATACTAACTTGAGTTGCTTTTATTTCTTACAGCATTGCATTTCATTACGATATAGTGATTTTATAATAAAATAGTCTCTCCCTCGTCAAAACAAAATTTGTATTCTTTAGTCTAGCAAAGACTGAGTTGCTACTATTCTATTGTTTACAGAGTTCGGAGAGTTGCTTAGATTTTCTTGTAGTCGGCTTACACCTAGGTGGGATTAGAACCCGGGATACTTTTATATACTCCAAAAAACGGGAATGCTTCTAACCAATTAAGCTGTTTTATTTCCCGTTTATACAGTTACAAATCAGCCTTTGTATGAGTATTGTAGCTAAGTGTCTTTTTTAACTTTCATTTCAGTAAAGTAAATCAAGTTTCCCTCTTATAAAAAAGAAATATAAAATCTTAGATAATATGCGGGATCCAAAAAAGAGACGATCGGGGTCATAGGATTTTCAATTTAGCTTATTAACAGAATATCTATCCCTTTTATACCTAGAACACTAAAGATTTTGTTTATTTAGTAGGACGAGAAATTAGACTCTTTTTGTTAACATTTCTTTAGTTAAGATTCTACCTGCTGAGTAGTTCACCCAATTAAAAATCGAGGACAGTTTAATAAGACGCCGACGTGAATGTCGAGGGTTCAAGTCCTACTAAGGTTCAAAAAGTACAAAAAGAGGTTTATTAGATATATTGTTCAGAAAAAGAGTTTAAGTTCCTAATTTGATATCAGAATTCTCTACCTATTTAGATCCTCCTGGTATTGCGTCTACCAATGTCTCCTTGTTTTACGGGGCTTGCAGTTATTAAGGGATCTCTCCCCGGGAAGTTCTCCAAGTCAGACTATACTTTTAGCTTATACTAATAAATGCTTTTTTCTTCTAATTTTGGATTATAACTTTAATATAAAGCCCATTTTCTAAGTCTAGGACTTTACAGACGTAAGTTATTGCAATTTTGACTGGGTCAGTAAAGGAATTAAGTCTTTATATGTTCCCGAAACCTTTGCTTTGACCTCAGCCCTTAACACTACGCTTGGATTGACTCGTGTTATGTAACATCTCTGCTTTTATTGATGGGTATAACTTCTTATTCTTGAAATTAAACAGGGGTAGTAAAAGCTAGGGTTTTGTGTCTTTATTTATAGGATGAAGTGTATCCGGAGGGACTCGAGAGTATATTAAAGAGTTGGTTTTTGCTTATTTTAGGGTTTAGGCTAGCAGACTGAAGTATTCAAAAGAGGACTGAAGTTTTGAGTTTTTAGCTATGTTAATTTATTAGTTTATTTTCATTTTTGTATCCATAAAATGAGAAAGATCCTAATAATAGCCCCCAAAACACCCCTATATTCAGCTCATATCCCTTTCTTGTTAAAAGCACTTTTTTAACATTATATATTTTTAAGCAATAAACCTTAAACTCTTAAGCAGAGTCTGGTATAAAGCGGGGCTAGGGTCTCCCTGATCTGGGCTCAGTAGGACTCGAACCTACAACATAACCGTTATGAGCGGTACGTTTTAACCGATTAAACTATAAGCCCATACTTAATTCCTTTAGCTTTTAATTATATACTATTATATAATTTACAGAACTCCTTAAAAAATATAAGTGAGGAACTTTAGCTTAAAACTTGAGAAAAGTGTCTCCCAAAGAATATGAGAAATTCCAAAGCATACGCCTGTATCCGAAAATGAATACAGTAACTTTTAAAAGAAGCTCTCATTAAGGGTATTCTTTAATAGAAATATTTTCTCTTACTCTAGTTTTAGTAGAATTCATAGGGAAAACAAAGCTTAATTATAGTTCTCTCTAGCTTCCTTTATAAATAAAAATCTATTATAGTATTCGCTTGAAGAGCAACGCATAAAAGTCCCAGAAAAAATTATTTACTAGTTTATTAATAGAGTACCCATTCTATTTTGAATGCATTTATTAAAGCCTTATATTTCTTGTATTTTAAGGTATGTCGGATCTCCTGTCCTGTAGAGGTTTAGTTCCCTTGTTGACACTTCATTTTTCCTAATCTAATAGGGAATAAATGCAGTCTTTTGTAAATATAACCTCATACCCTTTTCTACTCTTGTCTTGTACGAAAAAGCAAGGCCCGATCCGCCTATAAGCTTGTACTACAATTAGAAATTTTGGTGGGTTAAACTTCAGAACTAGTTAGCAACTTCTCTTAAAAAGTACGTCATCCAGTGCGTGCGTATACCCTACTATGTCTTTTTTACTAAGTTCTGGGGTAACCTTGTTTTCCAAACTAAGACTTTATTCTATTGAAAGATTCCTTCTGCAAAAGGATATGCCTCGTTAAAACTTAGCTTTGCTTTTATACTGCAGGATATTTTTAAGATATAACCCAGCTCCACCTTTCAGCAAGAGAAAACTTAAATACCTAGTATTTAGAGGGAACCCTATGTAGTAGGAAGCCTGCAAAATTCCTTAAGAGCATAACCGATAATTAATAAGGCAGAAGTACCTTTGTTATTTATTATCCTTTTTTATTAAGACTGCTTTCAATTTAAGATAGAGTACAATATTTGACAGCTAGAGCTTTTCGGTACTATAGTACTTGAGCAATCCAATCTACTAACCTAACCAAGAGATGAGACCCCTGTAAAGAGCATAAAGATCAACTAGAAAGCTTGGTTACTGCTTAAAAAATCCCTTTTTGCATTCAATATTTTTAGAGTAGGCAAGGTTCGTACTACTTTTTATGGGTTTCAAAGAATTTATATCATCAGTACAAATCCTATTACTTCTAAGTGCTCTAATCTTTACTTAAGCAGGCCAGACTTTGGTTTAAACTCTTTGGTAGGACTTGAACCTGCGGACGTTGGGTGAATCTGACAATGCTCTGCCAACTGAGCTATACACCCGGAAAGGAAAGGAGGCTTTCAATCCTACTGAGATTGAAAGTCTTGTAATAAATAATAATAATCAAAAGCTAACTTGTTTTGTATATACGTGATTCCCATTCTAGTAACTTTATTCCCAGGGATATCACTATATTGATAGCTTAGAGAGATCAGAAAAACTACAAAGTGTAGAAATTGAAACTGGGGTTTTGTTCAAATGCTCTCCCAATACTATTCATCCTTATCTTGTGGAGAAAAGCAGTAAACAAAATAAGTAAGCTTCTCAAAGCAGTCTTACTAACTAGGAAAGAAAACTATCTTTTATAGTGTATTACTCTTGTTCCTTGTTCTTATCATTAAAGAGGCAAGTTTACTTGTACACAGGTAAGTCTTCTCGACTGAAGCGTAGCGGAGAAAGGTAATTGTTTATACTATGGTATAGAAAATTGAAGGCTTTCCTGGTCTAGCTTTGAAGTGAGCAGTTAGATTCTTTTTCAGTCTTTAAGGTGGTTAAATCAGAGCTTTCTTGTTCGTACATGCACGGGTTCGAAGCGGATTGATCCGGTATAAAGAAAGCAGTTATAGGTAGTCAAGATTGAATATAAGGAGAGTCTTACTCATTAATTATCTAGTCAGGGGTTAAGCTTTTTGAAATTTCTGAGAAGGGTTCCCGATAGTCTAGGGTTCCCGCGTATGAGTACAACTTTTTGGTAAAAGGAAATTAGTTATAGTTCTGAACAAAGTGAAGAGGGAGGCTTGGTTTGGATACTTCCTGAGTTATGAATTGAGAAAGCGAGGGATTGCAGGATTGTTTGATTTGCTAGATGGTTTAGTTACACTGAAAGCAAAATACTGGGGCAGTGCACGTTACAAGTGACCGATAAAGAAAGTGAAATCATTCAAAGAAGTAAAGTATACTGGGGTCATTCAGTGGAGAATGCATGCCTTATTACAAAGACCAGTAGGAAATAATCAGTTGAAAAGAGTTTCTATAGAAAGATCTTAAAGGCTTAAAATTTCTGTATTTATGCTGGGGAAGAGCCTCCTAAAATTTTGAGTTCAGTATAAGGCGGCATATCCGTGTGGTACCTTACCTATTTTGGAAAGCACAATGTAATTAGAAATCTGTCCAGTTTCCTTCTTGAGAACGTAGCAGGTTTTTTAACAAAGCGTAGGCTAGTAAATTTCGTAATCTGAGGATGCTGGTTCAATTTGTTAAGGTCGTTGCTCTCAGTGTCCACACACTTTCCCTTGTCTCTGGAACACAAATTATTGAAATCTAAATACCAACTAGATAGACTATTGTATTATAAAAATTTTATAGAGAGCTTTCAGGATAAGCTATCGAAATTAGACTTTTTAATACCCGGAATTACTTATATCAATAAAGCACACTACCCATAACATTTTTATCTACTTCCTATGCTTTAGCTTTAGCCCTTATTTATTCGTTTCTGCAGGTAATTGATCCTCCTGATATTAACTAAATTAAGACACCATTTTCCCGAGGTCTAGTACTCACAAATAACGTTAATTAAATGCAGGTATTTGAGAATATGGGTTGGTTTCTATGTATAACTCTTTCAAATGAATGACAACATGAACTAAAAGTAGCTAAAAGTGCAGTAAGCGCGGACTTCCTATGGATTTAAGAAGACAAGAAACTAACTAGAAGTATACTAAGAAATCTAGTTCAAATTCCTGAGGCGTACATAAGTAAGAAAATCAATGGAATTAAAAGACCTTGTAAGAAAATGAAAGCAGTTTACCATATAGAAAGCGGGTAAATTCAAGGGCAGAAACACATTTCAGACTTAATAAAAGCCCTATAAATTAAAAGTAACTCGAAGAATCACAAGGAGCCTGATCTTATGCACCTATGCACCCCGGATCAATTAGTTTAGTACTAGGAATTTAAGTTACTACAGAGTCAAGTATCTTGTCTTTTTAATAATATAATTAAAAAAAGACATTTGTTGAAACAGGGGTCCCCTTTACTTTGTGTATAGAGAGAGAAACTGTACTCGTTTATAGTTCCCCACTTTTCTGTAATTTGTCTATGAAATAGCATCTAATAAAAGTCTATATAACCAATTTTAGGACTCTCGATTTCCTAAATTATTTCAAGCATAATTCTCCTTTGAAAAAGGCTTGATCCTCATCTATACTATACATACTATAAAAGGGAGTTTGCATCTCTTCTGTTATCCTAGGAGATTCAGAGCTACCTTAACTTAAACTTCAGGAATAAAAGATACTATACGATATTATACAGAAAAAGGCAAATACTTTCAAAGGGGCTCAGTAAGGGTATTGGTTTGGGGTAGTGTGAAATGAAAGGGGAGTCTGATTGAGTGATAAATAATACTAAAGAATCTCCTTTCTTTGTACTTCCAGGCATCTTCTATTACGCAACACTACTTTTTATAATTACTTCGCAGTTTAATCCGGATTTCCTTTTTGGAAAATTTTTTTAATATAGTGCTATACTTCTAGATTCTAATCCTTATAAGGTAAAATCCTGCTCATGAAACAAAGCTTCGGGAGGATAACTCTTCACAAGAAGTCTATTTTAAGGATTGAAGAAAAAAGGGTCTTTTCCGCGTTTACTGATATGAAAATTCTAGTGTTAACGAGGTCAATAGTTGTTTTGTAAGCCTGTACTGGGGTCTAATAAAACTTAAGAGGAAAAGTCACTGACAATCCCGTTTTAACCAAACAACTAAGAATACAAAGCAACTCAATCCAACGAAAAGGACTCTCTTTAGGTAAGTTCTATACTTTTTGTTCTAAGACAGCTATAGTATTCTGAGTACCACATAAATGTACCAAGTCCCTTTTACTAAATGAGTACGCATGATCTCAAGGGCCGCGCCTCAAAGAGGTTTCTAAATCCCATTTATTTGTGTGTGAGTAATACCCCATCAGAGGGACCCTAACTTAATCTAATCAAGTCCAACAAAATCTTTACAATTAGAAATTCTGAGTATATTTGACTCTATTTGTTTCCTTACAAGCTATATAAAAAAACTTTATCTTTATATAGAACTAGCTTAAAGCACAATATGAGTTCTATTTCATTATATATATGGAATTAAAGGTATTTTTTATACTAGCAATTGCGTTCGAACCACTATGCGTTTGTTAATTATATGTCCCGTTATTCAAGATATTTAAGATTATAATTAGAGTTTTTTTACGAATTTCGTTGGGTTGCCTTTTATTAAGCGGGGGAGGACGAAGAGCCCTACACTTTTGGGATATTACTGGGGCTATCTTATTTTACTAAGGTAATTAATGATGGGTAATTTTTCAAAAAAATTCTAAAAGCGTTGGGATAAATACAAGACTCTTGTAGACAGAATTTCGAGCCCTTTAATCTTTTTTATTATTCGACTGCTTTTCAATTTTCTAAAAACCTAAAAAGCCCATAGAAAAACAAATAGAAACTAACTTTTGATTTATTCTATATAAAGAAGTCCTTGTTGATTTGATTTTTAGATGGAAAAGGCTCAGGATATCGCGGATATACTTCCATTCGAACCCATGACACGCAAATATGTACGCTTTCAACCAAACATTGCAATATCTTAACTAAAAAAAATTATTACAAATAAATTCAGAGCTCACGGATAGCATAATAAATTAAATACCTAACCTTTGGAAAAGGTACTCTATTTAGAATTTAGATATAGTAGCATCTTTGTGGCTTGTTTATAGATGATCCAGACTTTAAGTAATTTATATAGTTCAGTTGCAGCAAAAGAGTTCCTTGCAAGCTTTCGACTAGTCTTTTTCAAATCCTGTAACCTTGATGAAAAATCTAGCATAGTGAGCCCAGCCCTTAAAGGAAAAGATGAAGTAATTGAATAAAATCAAGCAAATATATATGTATAGGTCCTGTTGCAACATGCTTTTTACCGCCTACCAGTTAGAGGAAATAAGCTGATAGGATGGTTTACAAAATTTTGTTTTCGAAAAAGGAAAACTAGTAGATACTAAAAAAGTTTCTATAAGAGTTAATTTCTTCTAGAATGTTCTCATATCAAACAAGAATCTAAGAGAAAGAAAACGTCTCTGCTTCCAAAAGATTCCAATCTTTTTTAGGCCAATACCAGCTAAATCCATTAAAGAAGTGCCAGGTAGCTTGTCTAGCTTTAATCTTAACCTCTTTTTCCTTATTTGGACTTATTATTCTACAAGAATATCTTCCTGTCTGGACGAAACAGGCTTCTTTATCTTAAATAAACATGCATAAAGGACTCATAGTTATAAGATTCGGAATTAGGCAATTTTTTCTGTAATACTCCTGCTACAAGGCTCTCGAAGGAGTTTTGTCTTGTTTTTTTATTCCCTCTTTCTTATTTATGACTATTATCAAAATCTGTTATTAGTCTTCATCTTCTAGGTACTACCAGAGTATTTAGAAATCAGTTGGAATTTTTTCAGCTATAAAGCCATTCATTCTGTACCCTCCTTATGCATGTAAAGCGCAGTTACTTAGTAACAAGTTAGTGGCTTGTAATAGATTGTAATAGAAATGAAGGATAAGAGAAGTCTTTCTTATTTGATACTAACAACACAAAGCATTTTACCCTATTTTTATAATTAAATACTGATTTATTAAATAAAAATATGTAATAACCTGGCTTATACCAAGCTAAACTATCAGGAGATTTATTTCTTTAAAAGCTAAGAATGTTGCCTACCAAATATCGGATATTGATAAACAAGATATAGGGTTCGGTCTGTAAAATCGAAGCATTTAGTTCTTATCAGGCTCATTAGCTCCTTTTCCACAATTTGTGATTAAGGTATAGAGAGAGTGAAAGTCCTCCTTAGTGCAATATCTCTTTCTGCCTTACGATTCGAACCATTACACGTTTTTTATATTTGCCTATGATTGCTTTAAGCTCTTTTGTATTGAAAGTTTTATTCTTTTTATGCAAGAAGGTCATTATAAATGCGCGGATCTTGATTATATAAACTTATCACTACTTAAAAAAAATATATATATATATATAGGCTATAACTAATTGCCTAAATAACAGGGGTCGTCAGCAATAAGACTTTACAGAGAATACCTATCATAATTTATCTTACTAGTTACTAGACGGATACATTTTGGTACAACGCGAGCAAAGACCCTGGTAAACTTTACCTTTTTTTCGAATAGAGTAAGTATCCCTTGATTAAATACATTTTCACTTTCCTTATCCTTGCATATAGTGAGTAACCTTCAACCCGCGAGATCCCTGGAAGGGGATGAGGAAAAAAACTATAAGGCCATCTAAAGTAGTGAGGCCAATTCGAATTTCTGGCGATTTGAACCAATGACATTCTATAACTTGACAGATACCACTCGCATTCCACGATAAGTAGTTATGTTATACGGATTCTTACTTTAGTTTTTGGTGTTATTTATATATAAATAGTTAATCAACTGAAAATTTACCATTCTAAAAGAGCACCAGACATGGGTCTATGCAAGCAAAGAATTAGCCTCTCTTTGTGTGATCCGCTCTCTTTCAGAGGTCTCTTTGTTTTTTAGAAAGACTTTCTTCATGTTACTAACTTATATAAGTTGTTACCTTGTATTACCGAATCCTGGTAGTAGAAATCTCAACATTCTGGGATAATTTTAATCCTATGAATAGGATACCTCTAGTTGTTGTGCTGAGCGAGGGTACTGTCTTAGATGAAGAATATCTTGGTTTCAGCTTATAAAGGAAGGGTTTGTACAAGAGGGCGCTCCTTTTTTGTGATGATAGAATAAATATCAGTTCTTTTTTATTTATAAAGTGTCTCAATTTATAGGAATAAGCTATGTATTAGCAAAGTCGATAAAACCCGCTTAGGGGTTATAGACCCCTGTAGGAATACTCCGGATCAAGAATTATTAGTATTAGGAGCCATAAAGGGCTTTACAACCTAATAAGTCACTTTCTTTACTCTATAAATACAAAGAAAAAAGGAATCTCTTAGTTCCTGAATCTCCGCGGGGCACTTTTGAATACGGAACATCAAATATAGAAAGTCCTAAGATAAACACTGCAGTTCAGGGGGTTTTTGTTACATTGCTGTGTGCCTTGTTTATTAACAAGGGGATCCTCAAGCTCCCTAGGGATTTTACGGGACTTAGCTAGTCTTTATTTTCTTATTCACCTGAGCATAAATTCTAATTAAAAGTTATTAAGTCAATAATTTCTTATTCTGGTATATTTTACGGGTTTCTTATAACTGTTGATATCCCCGGGGGTAAAGCAGCAACCCTCGTTTTTAATTATTGCAAATCGACCTTTTGGTATATACAAAGCAAAAACTCTTTAAACAAGTCCGTTTTTAAGAGTATATTTACTTATTATCCTAGGGAGTCCCACATTAGGGATCTAAACTAAGGGAGTAACCCAGATTACTGTTCTTCGTGACGAAATGAAATAGCATTCCTAGATGTCTTATTTATTCTGTTGAAGTTTTAACTTCGGTTTATCTATATAAATTTATACGTATAATTTTTATAAAGAGTTTTTTAACTTTAGACTTTACTAGTATCTGACCGGGTCTCTTTCAAAGTTTGGAATAAAGTACTAACCTGGAATCCTGGCATTCATTTTTTAAGTTTTTCAAGGCTTGCTTTGGTGTAGAACACATTCTTTAATAGACAAGAGTTCAAGTTCTTTGTGAAGAAACCTAGGGTAAAAAATTTGATAATTTAACGCTAAGAGTCTCTTTTCTTGTACTAGCCAGTGCTTATTTCTATAATATGTGAAGTAAAAAAAAGCAGTTTCATAAATTTCATTAGTTTTGCAGTAACCTCATAAAGCTCCTAAATATTGATTTAGTTAAAGACAGGGTTCCAATAAAGTACTACATATTATATAAAATTTAGTTAGGTCTACCGTTTCGCGGGTACTCCTTATATCAAATTACGGCGTGTGAAACTACTTGTAAGCCTTAAAAAAGGAGGTCTGATACCTATTATGCTTCATTAAGACACCTTAACGAGTACAACCTTTTTAATAGCTCCTGTTGGGATTTGGTGGATTCGAGCCTTACCCAAAGTAAGAGTGCTTTTCATACAGAATCGGAACTTTATTTGATTTATTTGAACAGAGGATCCTAAATATAAAACACAGATATTTTTATACAATAGGTTAGAATGTAGGACCTAAGGAGAAGTCAGCTTGTTAAAGTGTAAATCAATTGGGCTTTTAGCTACACTGTATATAATAAAAACCCTTTTAGGAACTTAGAATTTGACCGGGACTTTGTAGGCAATCCCCCCTAGGAATTGGGCACTCCTATAAAGGGCAAGAGAGAAAGTTTTGTAAGTATATCGAAGTTGGTAGAGCAAGGATGAGTTTGCTCGTCATGCGTGGGTTCAAGCCCTTTGAATATTAAGGAATCCCCTCTAATCCAAGGAAATTTGTTTCGACACCTACCGACTTCAAAGAGGAAATACTTCAATAAGTTCGTACAAATACCCGGAAGCCCTCTTCTCTCGGCGCTTAATCCCAAATTTACTACTTCTTCTCCAATTATTAGTATGCATCTTACAAGTACCTTATAGACCCATAACGAAAAAGAGTGATAAACTCTAGTTAAACCTACCTCATTTTTATTAAGCAAAACCCTTCTTACATTTATTAATTAAGAATCCAGACAATTAAACCGAAGCTAGAGTAAATAATCTTGAAAAGGTAGTCTACTATTACCAATACTACGAGACAAACTCGCCTTAAAGCTAGAGGGCTTAGTACTTCCTATCCCCGGTTTACTAGAAAAGAAAATAGGGTCTCCTCAGAGTCGAGAGTATGTAGCCTATACAATTGATTGTCCTATAATTATTTTATTAAAGTTTATTGGTTTTAAGTTCCTTATTTGTAAATTCCCAGCCTTAGTGCCGTATATTACTGAAATATCACAAGCATTCTAAGGAAAAACTTCCCTATTTCTACAAGATTCCTTCCTTACGGGGTTACCGACCAAATAGAGGTGTTTTAAAAGTGAGGGCCCGAGTATATTAATAAACTCTTCCGTTAAACCGTTTTTAGTAATTTAATATAGGTACCCATGTAAAGGGAAGAAATAGCACCCGCTTTATAAACGGTTGTAGGCACCAAATTTATAAAATAAACTTTAGACAATGTTTTTGATATACCTCCAGCCGACTTCCTATTCTGTAAAGTTATGAGCTTAAACCCACTACCTTATAAATGGTATACCTATAAGAATTTAATCGAGTACAATTTAGTAAAAAGTTGGTTTTCTATACGACAAGAGACAATAACTCTTATTACTTCGAAATAGACTTCTCGTGCATTGTATTAACACAAAAATCTTCAAAAAAAACAAGAAATTAATTTAAAGTAGACATGGGAAGTATTCAAAAGAGAAAGATTACTCAAAATTACGGATAATTTTTATGAAATAAAAGGAGGTTTAAATGCTTGTGAAATCTAAGAGTATAAGTAGGAGAAAATCTTGCTCCTATGAATCTGTTAGACCTAGCTTCAGTTTTCCGGGGAATTTAGTATTTTACGTTAAATGCCTGACATTTTGTTTTATATTGATTACAAAAAAGGGGTTCCCTTAGCTTAGTATTGAAACTGACTACTTCTAAGTAGTCTTTTTACTGAAATGAAGAAAGAATCCAGAAAAAATAAGGATAACGGGCAAGATACTTACCCTCTTTCTCAAAAAGCACCCAACTATAATATAAGGAAAAATAACAATTATGCATATATAAATGTATAAAAAGGGGGACTCGTTGTAACATATAAATAAGTAAAAAAAAAGGGGTTAATTCCTACGCTAACATTTCCTAGGGGTCTTTATTGGGATTAGAGGCATTCCATAACATATAAAAAGGTATCCATTTCTTACTTACCAGGTTTCGGATAGGTTAGCTTACAGGATTTCCTAATAATTGGAATCTTTCTCTTTCCTAACCTTAAAGTAAGAGTGGATCTTTTTTTTATTATTCTACTAACTATTAAGGTTAACTCGGTGTCATGTAGTTCGATAAGCTTGGTTTAACTTATTTTAGAATGTTCCGCTGTAATTATATATTACTAAGTTTTTATAACAAAAATAACGTTGTTTTTTAGTCTTGTAATATAAGGCAATACTTTTTTATTCCACTTAAAATTCAGGAAACTTTTTCTTCTAATTTGTAAGTCTAAATGGAGTTGCAAATTAGAATATGAGTCGACTTCTTAATCAAGAGGATAATTAACTATACTATTTTTAGTTAGAATACAAATTGAAGTACTTTATATACGGTAGAGGTCTCTGGTAGAATTAATAGAATAACCTTGTGTTAAGTAAAAAGACAAATCTTTATAGACTTTTTTTTTGTTAAGAGTGTACCTATTATATAGGGAAGACATATACAATTTAGAGGTCAGCTATCTTTTTGTGTAACTAAATCCAGGATGTTCTTTACTTTAAAGTATCTGCACTCGTATGGGGCTTTCTTCAAGCGAGAGTTTTCTGTTTAGCTCTTATATCTATATCACTAACTTTTCAAGCTCCTCAATTACTTTTAGAGAATTCTACTTTGGTTATTTACATCTTAACTGCGACTGCGAGATACCCCAAAATTCTGTATTTAGGGTTTATTAAAAAAGATGCGTAATATCAATTATAGGGGTTTTGCCAGGGAGGGAATCCAATAATAGCTTTTCGTATTTTCCGGGGTACAGAATCTTTGTGTTATAGGTAAGGGTCTACAAAATTGATGTGATATTTATCTTAAAGTCTCGTGCTCTCACGGAAATCAATTCAAAAAAGCAGTTCATAAAGTGTTTTTCTACTAATATGTTAAGAATATTCCTTCTTATTTTACCTACATGAGCCCCCTATATTAGCGGTTACTGACCTCATATACTCTTGAAGGAGAGCTCTTTTAATTTTAAGCCAATATAACGAAAGTACTTCTCGATAATTTTGATTTGGAATTTAGTCGAAATTTTATATCCAGCTGACTTTCCCGAGGTAGCGCTTACACAAAAACTTAAGGATTCCACTTATAAATTTGTAAGAAACTCTAGAGAAGTCCCTCTAAAGGACCTCACTTATGGAGATCTTTAGAGTATTTAGGTGAGTTAAACATTAAAACAAAAATTACTTTACACAAAAATCACAGAGTTATATTAAAACACGTTAAAAACCTCGGAAAAGCTCTTAAAATCGGTTTATTAAGAGGGTATAAGTACTAGTTTATAAGGAGATCTTCTAATTTGTAGTACTTCTCTGCTCTTTAGGTCTTTTAAGGATACCTTTTTACCGAAATTCAAGGAGCTTAGTATTAAAGCTTTTCAAGGGAGATTCGCAAACTACCCTCTTTACATTACAGGTTTACACACGAGGACATTGGAATGTCTTTTTATTAGTAATTCGCTAACCATCCCTTAAGCTATGTGCAACCCCCTACTCTAATAAGGAATACCGGTTATAGGTTATCACAAACAAATGCTATTTCGAACACAATATTAAGGACAATACAATTTAGTCTAAAAGACTAAGAGATCCCATTCAAGTACCAGATTCTGTAGTAATAGAAACTCCTATAATGTAATTTTATACTATTCTTACGACCCCTGTTGGGTCTATAGGATCTAGCTTAGCTAAGGAAGTGAATATGATTAACAGGTTTTATTACTGTATTGTATGCCAAGAAGACCTCAAGTTAAGTTTTCTCGGTGTTTAAAGGGTATACCACAGGGTTTTACTTAATTTTAAATTACTAGTTTTTAATCTAAGCTTTAATTTTATTTAACCAGTAAACTACAGAAGCTGGGTTTTTTTAAGAGGAATAGCAAATTGTGTCCTCTAGGGTTCTACATTAGACTAAGTTACTTAAAGTACTGAGGAATACCTTCCTCAACCGTATTCTCTGGATTGCTAACCTCCACAAAAATACCCGTAAGGAACCTGTTTATTAAACAACTTTTCTTTTCATTTGCTTTTAGCATACTTTTGACCTTTTGCTTATCCTGCATTTTTTAATCTTAGCTCTCAAATAATTGAGGTAATAAAGGACTAAAATTTAGCACATACAGATTTACTAAATTTCTACTACGTTCCCTGCCGCCTTTGTTCGAAGATAGAAATTAATAGTTATTGCATGGTATACTCTCAGAACTATCCATCTGTCGAGCCCGCACTTTTATAAAGATACGGATCAGAAATGCCCAACCATCATAAGAAAAATTCTTTACAAATAAGTCCCTTTCGTCTAGTGGTTAGGACACCGTTTTTTCATGTCGAAGACAGGGGTTCGATTATAGGTAGGATATATAATTTAATAGCTTACCAATGGGTGTCGGATTATCAGGATAAGTTTTTTGTACGAAATAAAGTTTTAAAAAAGGTTCCTTACTTATAATTTATACAAATAAGTTCAAAAAAGCTTAGTCGGAGTTTAGACTCATCTAATCTATTTTGGTATTCCTTGTCTCTTTGCAGGCTAATAGATTTTGGTACCTCAAGTGGTAATTACTTAATTACTATAGTATATTTATCTATTTCTTCAAACTCTAATTTTAATAGTTAAGACTAGTCTAAGCAAATTCCATATTTCCTGATAAGTAGCCAGGGGTTTAACTAAACTTAGTAAATATAGGGTGTGAGAGAGTAACTCAGAAGCGCTTGTTTACGTAAAGTTCCATTCGTAAAAGTCTGTTGTAGAGCCAAAAAATAAGTTAGAATTTTACTCAAGTATTGTCAGAGTGAGAGGTTATCATAAGTGACCAAATATAGACGAAGATACGAGGACGAGTTATGCTTCTTAAGGCTCAGAGGATTCTGTGTAACAACTTTATATTACAGAATGGCTTTTGAGAGGGGGTCGGTCTCTCAATAAGATAAAACCCTTTCTTCCTAAAAGAAATCAAGACACTACTCCTGAAAAAGCCTCCTTACACATCCCCTCTATGCTTTTTAGAAACTCCTTAGATTGCTTTGTTTATGTAAATCTCTTCTTAACAATTCC
>JAYMSZ010001249.1:0-14970 GCA_036897665.1 Pelargonium citronellum | reverse complement strand
AATCAAAAATTGAAAGTTCAGGGTAGCTAAAAGTTACAAAAAAAAGTTCAGGATTATCCATTGCAAAAAGTGTATTAGACAGGGTAGTCTTCTGTAATTATCCCTAAAAAAAATTACAAATCTAACTACAAAAACCAGTGGTATATCCAAGTTTTAGAAAGAAATTTGTAAGGAAGCCAGAAAACGTAGAGGTAATAGGAATGAGATGGGCACCTCTACTGTATTCTCGGTGCATATCTGTGTCAGATTTGCTGCTACTGGTACACATGCTTGCATTACATGAAAACAAAATAAGAAGCTGTTGACAATAATGAATAATCTGTTTTTTTTTTTTTTTTTGCATTTTACATTCTAAATAGACGTATAAATATTTGTTCCTCCAAAAAAATAGATGTAAAAGTATTTGTCAATATAAGGTCGAAGAATCTCAACCAAGAGACAAAGAAACCGGATCCGGGCGTGGCGCGGCGCAAGTATGGATGTAAATAGTTGACGTGACATCACTTAATTGATCAATATTAAATAATTGAGAGTGGTTGAGAATCCTTTTTCTCTTGTTAATATATACTTTTTTTTATAAAATATATAAATGAATAGGTGTGCCTGCTTTGAGACCTTTGCTTATGGATGGTAGGAAAAGAGCAATTCTCACACTTGAATAATTGCTGCATTTTACATTCTAAAAATAGAAATAGCTTTGTGGAATTTCTCATCTATAATTATAAATGTTTTAATGAAAAATGATGTCTATGTGTGGTAATTGTGAATAATTAGGCTACTCAAAAGTAGTGGCGCAGTTGACAATATAGACTGCGCTAGTGAGAAGAGCGCTTGTGTTCGATCCTTGCTAAACACACTCATGGAGAAAGGTGAAAATTTTAACTATGAACAAAATTCGAATGGAGGTTAGTTTGAGTGTGGTAAAACGACTTAAAAGTGTCACCTACGAGTGTGCAAGTCCGCTAAAAAACCTCACGGTATAAATTGAAAAATTGTGAATAATTAGGCTAGCTCATGAAATCCTTTAATACATCATTATATTGTGCACATTAGGTAGGCAAAATTAATTAGACTGTCTATATATGGATATGCATATAACACAACTTAGTGGATTAATAATGAACCGTTATAATATTTCCATAAATTGGTAAGTGGCTGAAACAACGGGAAGATAATAACAACAGGTATGTACTATTAGGACTAATAATTAATGTTGAAAGGCAAATAATGGGCAACCAAACGATCCATCAATTCCCATCAAACAAGCCTTAAAACGAGGGACTTATTGGGGATATTGTTCATGTTTTTGCTCTTGCATGCACCAATTCACAGCCATTCCTTCACCTTAAAGATTTGATCATATGGAACATCATTACTTCATGTGACCCAATTTTGGGACCAAACAAAAGGGTTGGTTTTCTTTTACGTGCACAGTAAAAGTGAATTGGATTCTCTAATTTACCACTCCTTTAAAGACCATCAAGCTTTCCATGTTAAAAGTGACTTAAAGAAACAAGCTAACCAATTCTTTATCATCAGGACAGTTAGTTGGTTACCGTTGATCAATTAAAGTTACTCATTCCTTTTTGATACCTAGCTAGCTGCTACTAGTATTATAGTAGTATTTGGTTGACAAAAATTGTTACTAATTACTATCACAAGTTACTTCCATTAATCATGATGGAACTCAAATCTAAAGATCTCAAACAATAGTCGAACTAAAATAATTCTAACATACTCTTATATACTAAAGCTGGTTGGACTAAACGGTTTAAACGTTTCAGATTTTTTTAGAGGTTTTAAGTTCAAGATTTTCTGAATTAGATTGACATGACTATCTAAATATGTTGTTTTTTTCTTCATATAATTATTTTGAATTTCAAAATACTACAAATTTTTGATAACTTTCATCATTAATTAAACATTTATTAAGAAAATTAAACCTAACAGAATTAACCATAATTTCATTATGTGTCCCGATTACAAATGCGTATCTCCTCAGTAAAAGGAAGTAGAATTATTGATTGGACCCATCTCACAATGCATGCAACAATATATATACGACAACATTGAGTATAAATAATTGCGCTTTTATTTTGTTGCAGTAAAGGCTAACAAAGAAGCTAATTATGAGTATTGGAATAGTGATACCTCCCGCATACTATAAGTTAAGAAACAATTACTTACCATAATATTGTTCAAGTCTTGCTTTTCAAAAGAGCAACACTGTGTTTAAAAATGAAGGCTAATGCGTTGCATCCACACGCCATATAATTAAGAGAATATAAAAAAACTAAGAAAGAAATAATCATGGATAGTTTCATGTCTCGCAAAATGGAGAGTAATGAATAGAGTAGTAATACGCTAAAAAATGGATCAAACTCTGAAAGAGAGAAAAAAGAGCGTCGCAAGGGTAGTTGCGTGAAAGGAAATAGCGTTTGCATTCGATCTCCGCTTAGCACACCCCTGAGAAGTGGGAGGAGTTGTAACTCTGACTTAACATTGAATAGGAGATTAATCTGGGTGTGGTAAAACGGTTTAAATGTGTCAACTACGTGTTTGTGATCCCGCTCGAGAACCTTATGGTTTAACCTGAAAAGGGTGATTTAATGGGCCCTGAAACTTGCCTTCCAATGAGCCCTCAACGTTAGTTGGGCCTAAAATTAGGCCTGGAGACCCTAACTAGTAGACCCATCAATCAAAGTGTCAAAGAGTCTCCGCAAACCAATTAGCCGGCTTGAAAGAAGGTTTACGGAAACAAATCTTCTGCAACTGAAATTCAAATTTAACGGTTGATTTTACCCAAAAACCTCCATTGAAACAATCACATGCTTCGCCGATCCAAAGCCCTGCCTCACTTTCTCGCCGGGATCATTCTCCGGCGACAATCAGTTCGACCACTCGGCACAAACCCAAGTCGCAGTCGCTATCCCAGAAACGCCGTTAGTGATGAAGAGAAGATTCGGAAAGCTGAGGAGAATCAAGAGAAGAATATATATCTGATGAAGAGCATGGGTCAACACCTCCTCACCAATCAGAGAATTCTTGATTCAATTGTTGGGAAGTCTGACATAAAGCCGACGGACACAGTCCTTGAGATCGGACCTGGCACCGGAAATCTCACCCTGAAGCTTCTAGAAGTTGCCAATCGGGTTGTTGCGGTTGAGGTTGACGAGAGGATGGTGGATATTCTAAACAAACGAGTAGCTGAGCATGGGCTTCAAGACCGGCTCACTGTGAGTGTTTGAAATAAATTGCACTCCATGTGTTCGACGAAATGCCTAGCAGAGATTTTGTGTGCGGGTTTGTTGTAATTGTGAGTTTTTTTGTATTGAGATGTGCAGGTTATATGTGCAGATGCATTGAAGACTGAGTTTCCTCCGTTTGATCTCGTCGTGGCGAACATTCCTTACAACATATCTTCACCACTTGTGGCTAAATTGGTGTATGGCTCGAATCCATTTCGCAGCGCTACACTCCTTCTGCAGAAAGAGTATGCAAGGCGGTTGTTGGCTAATCCCGGCGATTCGGAGTTTAATCGCTTGGCTGTGAATGTAAAGCTGAAAGCCCAAGTAGAGTTTGTTATGGATGTGAGCAAGAGGAACTTTTGTCCATGTCCAAAAGTCGATTCATCTGTGGTTATAATCCGTCCGAAAGCTCAAGTTCCTGATGTGAATCTGGATGAATGGTTGGCTTTCACCAGGACTTGTTTCACAAAAAAGAACAAGACTTTGGGGGCAACATTTAAGCATAAGAGGAAGCTGGTGGAGCTTCTGAAATTGTCCGACTGCACAAGTTCACAGAGTGAGCATATTGTTAAAAGCTGCAATGACGAAGAAATGGATAGCGATCAAGAGGACGCCACAAGTTCACAGAGTGGGCATATTGTAAACGGCTTCAATGACGAAGAAAGGGGAAGTGATCCAGAGGACTGTATCTCATCTTCGAGCTCAGAAACGGGTACAAGTTTGTTCAAGGAGAAGATAATTGGGATTTTAAAATCTGGAGGGTACGAAGATAAGAGGCCAGTGAAGCTATCTAACGAGGAGTTGCTGCATTTGCTTTCCTTGTTCAATCAAGCTGGGATCTTTTTTCATGTCCATGGAGAGACAGAGCCAGTAAGGGAATGAAATGCAGCATTTTCAGCTTCTTACAGTTCTTAGCAAGATCACATTCTTATTTGAATTTTTCATTCAAATGTCACATTTCTTGTTGGGAAGTGAAATGGAAAATCACTTCCATTTTCTTTTACCTTAATTTGCACCATATTGTATATTAAGTTTTGGAACTTCCCAACCTAATAGAGTAATAGTCACAAATAACTTGAACACCACCAAAAACTAACCTCATGGACTGATTGAGTTTTCAAATTTTATTATAAATATCTAACTAGTTACTCAACAACTCAAATTAATTGCGAAGAGGGATTCTTGAATGCGCGTTTCCCGATCGCGAGGGACGACGTTCGTGTCGTTATTCCTCAAATTGACTTATGATTTTTCGTGTAACATAAGTTGCATTTAACGATTATTGAACCACATTATATTGGCTCGGATTAAATGAGTTTAGAATTATATAATTCAGGTTAATTATATAGTAATTCAGAGGGTATTGGCATTAAAAAAAAAACTAATTTAGTTAAATTCCTAGCTCCCAATACTCTCAAGAAAGTGAAGTTTCTGTTCTGGGCTAAATAATAGCAATAGCCCATATAATTGGAACAAACCCAAAATACACTGTAAGCCCAATAGGGCCCGATCATCCCTTGTCAGGTTTTCGTTTCGTTTCTTCATCGTCTCGGTTTACCCTTAAACCCTGGAGGCGCAGCGACCATACCTCAGATCACAGTCACTTGAACGGAAAAAAACCATTTCGTGTGCGAGGAGAAGACAGAGATGGGGTTTGGAGCCCTGAGAGCCCTTATTCGACCCATATCTAGAACCCTATTATCCCGCACCTCTCCTGCGACGCCGTTCCTTGCATCTTATCCACTGCCAAAACCGGACCTCCGGTCACTCCACCGCCTCTCTCCATGGGCACCAGCTGCGACCATCTTCAGCTTGACAGACCCTCGGCGTCCGAAGAAACCCCCCTCTAAGACGCCCCGTAAAAAGAGGGCCAAACTTAGACCCGAAGGTCTGTAACTCTTGCGTTTCTGGTTAATTGCATTGCTTGATTCGAAATTAGGTTTGAATTTTGATTTCGCTTGCTTGCTACTTCTTCTTAATTCATTATATTGGTGAATGCGCGATGATCAATTTGGGGTTTTCACGGATTTGAGTATGGAGGATGCAGGACCAATTGCTTGGATCAAGTCTGTGCCTGGTGAGCCCCCTCGGAACCAACCCAATATAGGAAGTATCAAGAGGAGGAACGCGAAGAAGCGCTTGTTAATGCGCCTTGCATGGATACGGGTGAGACTTTTTTCTTATTATGTTCTCTTGTTATGAAGACTTTGTTTGCCAGTAATTAGATTGATCCATGTGAGTGCTGTAAACCAATTTTTATTGTTCCATGTAAACATGGGATGTGCCAATTAGCCTGTCTTAGTCTTGTAGATGGGTTCAAATTTGCGTTCAATATGTGTACTGAAGAGGGAACGGTCAGGAACTATCTTTTAAATGTGCAAACTTGGCGAATTTAGTGTCATTTAGCAATTCCGAGTGTTTTAGATGAATGATTTTGACAGCAGTGCTGCAATACTGTGTTGTACATGTAATGCAAATGCGTATTTGTATGTTGATTCTATATTTCTCAAGTTCTTATGGATCCCTTTTATAGAAAAAGGTCTAAACTCTAAACAAAATCAAAACGTAAATTGAAAATGTATTCCTTGTCTAATATGGCTAAAACTAAAAGTATGGGCACAATGGTTTTAAATTCTTTTTTTTTTTCTGAGGTCTTAAAGTACCCGTTGTATAATTATTGTCACATTTGATGTGGCTTTCCGCTTTCCTATATCATTTCATATAGGTGAATGATGAAGAGCTTTATTTAAAATGCACAACCTTGGAAGAATTTAGAATCATTGAGTCAGTAGGCAAATGCTTTTGACGACTGTGCTGCAATGCTGGGATACTGTGAACCTGATGAAAATATTCCAACTTCCTTATACTCCTTGAGAATGGTAGTTAAAACAATTTCACTAAGGGGTTAGTATCTGCTAGTTCATCACTGTGGTTTCAAATTGCAACTAAAAGTTAACACTTATGGTGGAGTGTTTATGGGTTTCCTAAATCATGAGATTCATTGGAATGAAATAGCTTCATTGATGTCTCTGTTTCTCTTCTTTTAGTTCTGTATACAATAAAGTAGACATGCAATTGCAATAGTGCATACTACAACCATTATTTTCTCTCTTTTTACTCACTACAACCGGAAATGTATGTCCTCTTAAAGAAATAGCACAGTAAGTGAGAAAGTTCAACTTGTCTTTGATTTCTAGATTTTGAGTCATGTCATATTAGAGATTTTAAGTTTTAATATGCCATTGCATTTGTGGTTCTTATGCTAACAGTAGGGGTTCTCCTTATTAGATTAAGGAAGTGATATTAATGCAAAAGAGGAAGACACCAGAATGCTGATGGTAAACGTTATAGGGATGAGTGCTTGGAACATCTTAATTATAGTTGGGAAAAAATTGTTTGCATCTATTGTTTGTACACCCACTTGCACATAAATTCTTTATGCACTGGCTTATGTTGTGCTGTCTTAAGATTTTAGTTGCTTCGGTGAAGCCTTAACCACTTATTTAATACGAGCTATATTTCGACCATGCCAGTCAGAAAAAAAGAAACGGAAAGCAGAGGTGCAGGAAGCTCACAGGAAGAAGATGATTAAGAGGGTAGAGAGAAAGATGGCTATAGTTGCAAGGGAAAGAGCCTGGACTGAAAGATTAGCAGAAATGCAGCGGTTGGAGGAAGAGTACAAAAAAGAGGGGAAAATGGTTACTCGAAGATTTCTACTAGATTCTACTCTTCACCTTGCAAGTACCTGAGTTGAGGTTGCAGCATGGTTTTTATGTTTGAAGAAGAATTATTTTCTATATTATGCAACACAGCATGCACATTTCTCTAAATTCATCATATGTTGCTATGAGGACAAAAATGGAGCATTCAAATAGATGGCTTGATCATTGCATGCTTCTTTTCATATTTCAAATGGTGATGCTTTTAACATTTTGCTCATCAGATTTTAAGAATAATTGGATCTTTGTAAGATAGTAATATGTTATTTCCTCTCTGTTGGCTGGATTAGCCCATGATTATCTAAATCAATGAGCTTATTTTGTCATGGAAACATGACTTATTTTTAAAAGTTTGAATTTGTAGGTGATAAAGCACCTGGCTTTTTTTTTTTATAAATATAAAAGATGAAAAAAATGTAGGATTGAACTTTAAGACAGCAAGAGCATTTTACATTTTGTGTAGCTAGAGCCCCATCAAGAATTTAGGGGATTAGCCTATGTTTTGGCATGATTTGATGATTGTGATTGGTTGCAAACCCTAGGTTAGACTTATCCAATAATTCTTACCATGTGAGCTTAGACGTAGCTAATTTAGGCTTGATTTAGAGAACTTAATACGAAGAACCATTAAGTCACCATCATAATTATTCAACATGTTTGTTTGGTGAATATTGACACATATATGTGAGATAGAGCAAGTGTTTTTTTGTGTGTAACTAATGCAATGTCCGAACGATCTTATCATCTGCTCATCATATCAGGAGGTTTAGACTAAAACGAATAAATACATATATGTTAGATAATATTTGTGTTTTCTCATGTAACTAATGTAATGTCCGATCTTATCCTCTAATCCTTTTATCGATAGCTTTACATTAAGCAACACATACATGTGATAGGGCATGCGTTTTCTCATCTAACTAATGCAACGTCTAATCCTCTTGTGGAAAAAGGGTTTTCCAAAACGTTAACTTGGGAGGCTCAATATTGGGATAGATCCTCTAGTCTCTATCAAGAGCAACTTGATTGAATCGTGGGTATGGTATGAATATGACTCCAGAAGAGCACATCACAGCACAAGACAAAACTCCATTATTGGAGAAAGTTAGGCTCTTGTGAATCACAAAAACATGGAGAACAAAATCAGCAGCCGTGACGAGCCCTCGTGGAGTTTCTATATGCTGCAAATGTAATTGTCATCAGTTTCCAATACCAATATTACTAAATGTTCAAGAAAGATCACAAATTGAAGACAGCGACCTCTAAACCAACAACACGACCGTGCCATTATGATAATATTAATAACGATCCGTCGCCATCAACATTTTGTCACTAAATAATAAAATAAAACCACGTACCTCTAAAATTCTATGGTCCCATACGGTAGAGGTATAGTCAATTCATGCCTAGGGCTGTGACTGTGATGGGTAGCTTCCTCCTCATCTTCACTGTTGGAAAGTGTACAATCTCATCGTCTTCTGCTACCCATCTGCACATGGATTTTGGAAAGTGGGCATGTTATTGTCCCAATCATGCATGTGATCAAATTAACATAGATTTGTACCATAAACCTCCTTTTAACCCTATTGTAATTACCTGTAAGTTGTCACAAGATGATGAAGAAAGATTGATATTTCAAGCCTGGACAGTTCTATGCCTGGACACAGCCTCTGTCCTCCACCAAATGGTGTGAAGCTATTGATGTTCACACCACCCTCCGTCTTCTGCATCACAAATGTTCGTTTAGACATTTTCACACTCAATCTATACTGTTTCTATTAATGTCCGTAAATTTATTAACAATGACATCAAAGTTCCCGGGGGCGATAACATATACTACCTCCCATCTAAAAGGATCAAACTGATATGGGTTCTCATAATTTTCTTGGTCCATGTGAACAGAAATGAAAGATGCCAAAACACACCATCCATTTGGTATCATGTGACCTGCAAATCACAATCACAATAATAAGAATTGCGATATTGATCAAATACCATGTACACGGCCTAATTCAATCTACGAAACGTTTGACTCTTAGCAAGTATACATGCGATCCTGACCTTTGATTTCTATGTCCTTGAGAGCTTTCCTCCAAACCCCGTTTATGATATTCGCCATTCTAAGAGTTTCATTAATCACCTAGCGAACAATCATTTGTAACATTGTTAGCCGATAATTCATTTTCTTGATCATTGAATTGCAAATCTTTTGTGACTCACATTTTGAGTAAACGACAAGGACATGTAATCGGTCCAAGCATAATCGGTGGAGGACTCGATCTTTTGCTGCTTCAACCTCATATTCTCCTCCTGCATCGATCGCAACATAAAAAGAAACATTATTAGTTCCGAACAGGTATCAAGCCGAGCCACCAAGAAAAATAAAGGCAATTTGGCACAATCATCATAAGATCATCAATTCTAACCTAAATATAGTAGTAAGGTACTTGTGTACAATTGCCACTGAACACGCAAGTTTTCACCATTTTTTTCTCCGACATCTCTCATAAATGTGAAGTGAAATCAAGATGTTCCTCAAGGGGGCCAAGTTGGGTACCTTTGAGTTCCCATGAGAGTGACTACTGTTAAATTGGTGTATTCACCTTGTAAATTTATGACTCAACAGACATATTGGGTCATTGCTAAGATATGGGGACATCATTTGATTCAATTGTCCGAGCCTGCACTCGATCGATCATACAATCTTTAACACATTATCAGCGCAAGTATATCTATGTCATGATCCTACTCTAACAAAATTCTAATCAATGGGTTGTTTCCTATACTAATTGTACGTGCAATACATGTATCTTTAGGCTCACTCAAACGAAGAAAATGCTAATTAGTTTCAATAGGTACATACCACTAACGTCTTCAACGCAACGGGACAATCACTGAGAAACTTGACGGCTAGAGTCATTGCCATGGGCACGGTTTCCTCCCCCGGGATCATCATTTCGATGATATTGCTACTAATGAAGTCCAAAGGCAGTCGTTGAGTGTCACTTGAGTCACCCGTGTCACGTAGCAGCGCGTCCACTGCATCGTTAACAGCACCCTTCTCGTCTAATTTCTCCATACCCGTTTTTCTGTCGTCTACAATCTTCTTTACCATCTTCAGCATCCTCTCCTTTGCCTACAATAAAAACCCTAATTAATTAAGTAAACAATTTTCAAAAACCACACAAACCAATCAATACATTTCAGCTTTCTTTTGTCTATTACCTTCAAAGACTTGTACAATCTTGTGCCCGGAAGTTTGATGGGTAAGCAGATCAAGCCTTTGATGAATTCTTCAAACTCTCTCTTAAGAAAGTTCAAATCTTCACCAGGATCAATACTCATCAACACTTTAACCAAAACTTCAAATGCAATCTAAAATACCCCACAATATCCAATTAGATCAGAGACATCTGACACAGACATTACCCGTTTATGGATAAAATTATAGAGTAAACTTACTTGCACACCAAAAACTAATAGACAAACTAATAATAACACAAGTGGTCCTATAACATAACTAATCCTGACATGTCGAGTTATTATTGATTTTGTCTAATGAGAATAATTAGGTTTTGGCGGTAGTGACCTTGTTGGTTTCTTGTTGAACGTAAACATGAGGATGGTGGTGCATGTCCTTATTCCAAGTGGCCAATGAGAGCTTGACACATCGCTCGATGTGGCGGGTGATGCGGGCCTTGACTGGAGGTGACCGGAGGAAGCCGATGAGGCCATGGACTCTCTTGTGGAGAGCACCGTTCATTTGGAGGATGGAGGATTTGCCGAGCAGCTCAGTGATGGATTTGGGATAGGCTGGGACAAAGGTCACGCCATGGTTTTGCAAAACAACCTTGTTCACGTCCGGATCGGTGGAGACGATGATGGGAGTTCCCAATATGTGGGTCTTGAACACCTTGCCATATCTGTAATATTATCAGTGTCACCACAAAAACTATACATTAACTGTGTTTTTTTTTAGTGTCGTACGTATAATTAATTTACTGTTCTTTTTCAAGAAAAGAAGAAGCTGAAATCTATGGAAGATTGTTCATATTTCATGGGGAGCTGTGGTTGCGGCCTTGACACGCAATGTATAAGTGAAGACCTGACCTGCAATACTACTGGTCTGGTCTGGTCTGGTTTGGTTCGTCTTTATCACTGCGTGGCAGTTTTTATTCATTTTTTTACTTGTTGCTTGCGCTTTTCACTTGAATTACGGCAAAAACTCTTATTTTGGTGACAACAAAAAGAAGTTGTGGACATTAGTTTATCTTAGAAATAATAATTATTAGGCTGACATGGATAAAAACATAATAATAATGATAATTCAGGTTTTTTTTTTTGTGACAATTTTTTTGTCGTACAAGACTATACTTTTCGTGACAAATCAGTTCTAGTCATGCAAATAAGACTTTCTGTGACAAGATTTTTAATTACATCTAATTATTGACTTTTCGCGACAAGATATAATAGTTTGAGTGACTAAATTGGCTGTTGCGAAAAATAAAATTTCTTATATTGAATTCTAGGGGTTTGAGAAATTGAAGCTATTAAAATGCATTATCCTAGAACAAGCTTATAAATTCATTCCTTTTAAGTTATTAGTCGTTTATAGAATAGGTCTACACACAGTCAAGTTGTAAATGTTACACTATATACCCCTAGTTTTCTAGATAGTCTAGCTTGTCCTAAGGAACTTTCTATTCTTAGAAACAAAATTTGGTGATTTAAATATAAAAAACAAAAATATATATGTAACCATCTGATCATATTAAATTTTTTACACTTCATTGTCTTGTATTATACTATTATGCATTAATAGTGTTATCATAATTAAGACTATCGGCTGAAAAACACCATTCCTAAATCAAGACAACAATAACATAAAGTTGACATTGGAAAAAATCAAAATTATTTTTATTTTGATGGCATACTTTGAAAATTTAAAATGAAATAAAGGGCAAAACAATCATTTTGGACAACTTAGTTAAAGATGTTAGTAATTTTTCTTCAAAATACTAGTTTTGTTATTCTAGGAAAATATAGTGTTGAAATATGCGACAGTTTTAATATTTGTCCATGTTAATCTTGTCATTTTTATCTGTATCGTTCAAAAAAAAAACTCCCACTCACACGTATACGAGGGAATTTTGAACTCGAATCCTCAAGCTTAGACCTAAGCAATGATATTATTTATAATTAATTGATGATGAGAGAGATGATGTGTGTGTGTCACATTTCCTATATCAAGAAGAATTTGAATGCCTTAGGGCTTAACTTGTTTAAGTAAAAGCCATTGGAAGGATCCTTTAAGTTGACTCTTCTACATCCTATTTTCCATTACTCTTTTAACTTTTTTGAATGACTTTAAGTTCCCATTCAACCAACAACCAATTAATATTTGTCCTCATGACTTGTGAGTAGGTGTATGAACTTTGAAAATGTGAATTCATTGATAACACACACAGCCAGTGGTAAATGTTAATTCTTTTGAAGTACAATGAGGTAGTTCACCTTCATATTCTAGTTCATAAAATAAGTAATGATACTAATAAATATTTTAATTAAGATTGGTTTATTACAAATATATTCTTTTTTACTACTTATTGAGTTTTTTTGAATAAATAATTTGTAGTTTTTTTTTCTGTGTTGTGAGTTGAAAAAAATTAAAATCAAGGCATTTATATATTTAAAATAAATAACAAAAACATTATAAAAAAAAATGTAAAAAAAGTTAGGGGTAGGGGAGAAGAGTAATAATAAGGATTTGACCAAAAACAAGTAAAGCAGGAGCAATAATTAATGAATACGAAAACTGAATTAATGGTGACAAAAAAAAGTACTTGAATAAATTATTCAAAATGATTATTAAAGGAATAGATATGTGTAAGTGCACGAAATTATGATTGTGCCTCACTGTCACAATCTAATTCATACATGGGAAAGAATATACTTATATACATAGGATTTTTGTCAACGCATCTCAATTTCAGAATTTGATTTGGATATAATCTTAACTGTGATTAAATCTTGAAAGTTTACACTTAGATTGGTCTCATGGGATGATAATGAAAAAACAGAAGGAAAAACAAAGCAATCTTGAGAGGAAAAAATGATGAGAAATAGACAATCAGGTGTCAATGATTAAAAGAGAAATATGAATTTAATTTAAAAAATGAAGAAAAAAAAAGGTTGATGAAAGGGTTAGAGAGAGAGGGGCTGACCGGTTTCTGCGATGATCCATGAAGCTGACAGGTTTAGAAGTATAGCCACAAGCTATGAAGTCAAGAGTCTCTCCTATGAGAGGCCAACCTAAGCTTCCCTTTGGAATTTTTGATCCACTACTTGAACTTGTACTACTACTTCTCCACCTTTTCTTCTTCTCTATCTTCATCAATAGCTCTTTCTTGTTGTACCAACAACATCCTACAAAAATGGTTATAATCATCAACACCCAACAGCACCCTACCATCATCATCAGCCTTTGATCCATTCTAGCTACTAACTTCAATCTTCTTATGATTGATCAATTCTATGAAGAAAGAGACTTATTGATGTGTTTGTTGTTGAAGCAAGCTTTGAAACACAAGAGAGAGAGAGGGAGAGAGGGAGGGAGGGGGTTTAATTAGTTGTCTCTCACTTCATGCAGTTGTTTGTTTGTATGAGAGAGAGAGAGAGAGATATAGAGGGAATTTGTTGTTAAAACATTAATTGGGGGTTATGTTTATGGCTTTGTAATGGTGGGGTGGGTTTGGAAAAAGAAAATTTAGAGATTGCAATTAAAGGCTACAAGTGTAGGCTCATTTATTGAGAGGTGACCATGTTTGGTGCACCGATTGAGCCACTCTCTTTTCTTGTCTTTGTATAACCACTATTGTCCTATTTCAAGACCGTCGGTTCCATGCAGCGTCTCAAATTCTCGCAATATTGACGAGGGGTCAATCTTTTTTATAAGTGCCAAATATAATAAATACATATTCAGACAAAAAAAAGTTATAGGTCCAACAATAAAGTATAATAATCAACATCTGATTTATAAATATAAAAGAATGTCACATGACAAAAACAGCCTATAAAACGTTTAGGGGAGATCGTTTCTCTTTAGGGAAGTAACATTATCACCATTTCACATATGGCCAAATGTCATCGCTGCGGGCTTGTACTCACATCGCTCCCCAACGCCATGTGCAAAGTTGCTGTTGAATCTCTTCATGGACCCTCCTTGCTGCTGGCAACGAACTCGTGTACCCAGCCAAACCTTGCCCCTTCAGGCGCACCACAAACCATCTACATCCGTCACATGTGTCGTGATGATCCATTAAGTGCTCCGAGTCTACTCTAATACCATTTTTCACAAACCAAGAGAGCTAACTCTGTGCGGCGACCTAAACTCCCCGCATCCGGAGAGAGCGACTAACCTTATTCATGAGTGTCAAGCACAATAAACAAATATTCGGGAACAAGAGCTCATGCTTACAACATTAAAGAGCTTTTATCAATATTCAGTTCACAAATATAAAAGTATACTATATGATGAAAATCACTCATAAGGCACTTATGGGACTCATTCTTACATGACGTGACACCATGAATACTACTACATCAATAAAAAAAATTATGCATTGATCGTTTATGTTGTTTCTACTATGAGTAAATTATTATCTTTAAAATTTGTTACATTAGCTTCAAAATACATCCGACTTATTTTATGCAACTCAAATCCAAAGAGTAAAAGAAACGGATCAAAGTCTATGAATGCGTCCAAATTGTAAGAGCTACATTTCTCTGAATGAGTTTTGTTGCAGTGCCTCGTATATACTCTTGGTACTTGTTGCCTTGCTCATAAGAGAAAGATTATTAATCTAAAAATGGTGGTGGGCAGTGGCACAAAAAACATTTATACAAGTAGGAGAAGAAGAGCAGCACATTAATGAGAGGCGTGCGGTGCGGTGCGTTGGCGCATGGCAAATGAGAAACACGCAGCGCAGCCCACCGAGGAAGAG
>JAYMSZ010001248.1:0-14979 GCA_036897665.1 Pelargonium citronellum | reverse complement strand
AGGTTGGGGGGAGGGCTAGCCTAGTGCCTCCGACTTGCGGATCTGGGTACTTAATTCCCAGCCACATTGAATTTTCACTCGACAAAAAAAATTCCTTATTAGAGGTCATGGATGTTTCCATGTTTAAGATAGATTACAATTCTGCTGATTTGGTAGTTTACGTTTATGGTATTTTCTTTAAGTCAGATGTAGTTTCTTTTCTCAATTAATACAAGTATTCTATTCAAGGTCAAAAAAAATAAAAACAACAACAACAAAAGTACAATCAGACAACAAGAAACTAAAACGAAAAACCTATAACTATTTATAACTGATTTGACATAGTTTTTGCGCATCAATAAAATTTCTGCTTGAATTGCTTCTTGCCTTACTTCGGAGAAAGTAATTAAGCATTAAATCTGTCTTTTTGCTTAGGTATATACTTCTCAGTGTTAGATGTAGTCATTTTTGAGCTATTGAGAAATATAAGAATAGACAAATATGATACTTTTGCGTAGTGAGGTATTGTTGAACTCTTTATTTACTTGAGTAGGTGCATTGATGTTTCTTTTCTATTTAGTTTCATCGAACCCCATGTCTTGTTGAACTACCCGTCTAATTTCACGTTCTGATTTTCCTTGATCATTATGCTCCAATCCATAGTATTGTCTTCCTCAAGCTTGACAACAACTCTTCTACCATTTTCAAAGTGATGCCTAGGAGCATCTTCACAAATAACACTATATGAGTCTAGTTGATATTGAGTGTCCATAGATTCGTACATGACCGAATGATGGTTAACTTTTCAAATTTATTTAAAGATTAAATCGTTCCATCATGTTTTGATTGACACACACTACGAATGAACTAGTGTGATTAGATCCTCCATATTTTACACATGGTAATCAATACTTCTCTTGTTTAAACCGAATCCAGAGAGATTGTTTTCTACTCATGGGATTGAGACTCTACTTGTGAACAACTTGGAGCTTGTCAATACTAAAAGATTCTAAGACATTTTCCACATATTTTATCCCATCATCTTTAACTTATTTTTGAAGCTTGAGTAACTTCAGTTTTATGAGTCTCCATAATTTTTTGGATTTCTTCTTTTATATTAGAATTTTATTTTCCCAAAGCGTCAAATTTTACCCATCCAACTGAGATATAATTTTCCTCTTCAACTCTCTTTGATTCAAACTTCAAAGATGTTTGATTGGGAAACTTTGCATAGAATTTTGACTCTATCCTTTTTTTTTTGAAATTTTAAAATTTGAATGTCATTAAATCTGAAGTGATTAATAATATTAATATTTTTTAAGTGTCATTAGAATTTGAAAATTTAAATTTAAATTTAAATTATTTTGTAGTTTAAAATTAAATTCCAACTAAAAAGAGTTGATATATGGTACAATCACATTCTATAAATCTCTAGCACATTAAAATAGCGTTATAAGACATAATTGTACACATCATGTGTTATACATAATCCGAACCATCAATAAAATAATTAGTCCAAATATTTTTATATAGTATTTGAGACATGTATTCTTACCATAGCAAATTTTTTACAACATAAGCAAATTACGCTTTCTAGCATAATTTAACGTTATTAATTTTGAGTAATTAGTTCATTCAATTTTTTTTTTGAGTAATTACTTTTTTTTACTAATAACATTAATTACATATTTAAATTATTTGTTATCATATGTAGTAATTTCAATTCAAATGTTTTTATCAAACCATTCAAATTCAAAACTGCTCCAATATTTCATTTCTAGATAACTTTACCAACACATAAATTCAAAAAAAAAAAAAAGTAGATAAGAAAAAAAATATTTGCATCATTCCAAGAAAGGAAAATAAAACACACATTTCCATTTAATAAACCAATAATAGCAAACAATTCGTGACACCGCATTGCTAATTTTGCGTCGACACTAAAGTCACTCACGCTACAAATTCGAAGTAGGAAAAGAATTAATGTCATAAAAGATCTGCAGAGCTGTGATTTTGCTTCTCTGCTCTGCTCTGCTCTCTGCATCGCACCATTTCTCTTTGCTTCTTTCGATCTGATTGAGATTCGAGAGAGCTCTGAGGAGTTCACGCCAGCCGTAACCGCCACGGACGGAGGTGGAGGAGATTGCGTTTCATAGGTTTTGGTTTCGGTGAGTTGAATTATTTTGATTTGTAGTTTTGAAGTTCTTAGATCTCTGGACTTTTCTGTTCACACCATTACTGTTCAGATTTCTATTGCGCTTGATTATTTTTTGTGTGTGCGCGTGTGTTGGCACTTCGGTTTACTGTTTTGTATTTGGAGTAATGGTGAATTGTGTTGTAGTTCGCTTATGTTTGGATTTGATAGTGTGCTGAAATTCGTATGATGCGGATCCTTATCGATCGTGGTTTTATGCTTTGCTTGTTTATAGTGCTCTGAGATTTCTTTTTGTTTTCTTGAAAACATTTTTTTTTTCATTGAGTGTAGTTGGAGGACAATTGGTACTTCTATGTCGGTTGAGATGTGTTTTGATATGTGGCTAAGATGGATTAGAATTTGGAGTAGGTTTTATGAGAAAGCTGGTATTGACTTTGAAATGGTTGGGTTAGTCTAGTGACTTTTGTCTAGTAGCGATCCGAATTCAGCATAAGGCTGGGGTGGAAATGGCTGGCGTTGGTGAATATAGTTGATTATGTTGATCTTGGAATAATAGATGGTGGCAGTAAGTGATTTCTGGTGTCAGGAATGAGTTTGGGAGTTGTTGAATGTGTGTGTGTGCTGCGATGGTCGTTGGTGAAGATGGTATTGCCATTTGATTGTCAAACAGTTGATTTGATCTTGGACAGGGCAGTTAGGCCTGCCGTGACTTTACTAATGGGGATGTTGTGCTCTTTGTTTTGAGGGCTGAGTAATGGCAAAACTTCAATATTGTTGTTTCTTTGAGCTGAATTGTTTCAGGAGTTCATTTCTAAGTGTAATAAATCGATCAATTATGCTTTGATTTTGGTGCCCAGTTTTATGTTATGAATGTCCTGTTTGTATCTCTACCGACAAATATGCTGAAGGTTGTGATGTTGTCTTCTATCTATTTTCATGGAGACCTGAAGGTTTATTTAGGTGCCTATAAAAAACCATTGAAAACTTGTGTTTTGTCTGTGATTTACTTATCTGCTATTTTCTCAGTTAAATAACAGGTTACTTTACTCTTTACATTCCTTTCCTTTGGAATGTCTCTGACTGTTTTTCTTTCTTATGTGCATATAGCTGAAGCCACCAGCAAAAGTTGAAGTACTGATTTAAGCTGATGATGAAGTTATGTTGAACATCTGATGCTGAGAAAAAGCTCTAAAGACTTCAGCCTCATTGAGGGATTTGTATCTTTTGTATAGTACAAACAATGATGAAAGGAGGAAATTATTGTAGTGTGAAGGGGAAGCAGCTTTTCCTCACTCTGCTTGTTCTTATTCTTACAACCATATATCTTTTGACATGGGAGAGAACTCCTTTTTATACTTCTCTGCTTTTAGCCAAAGATCGGTATACTGTGCCTTCGCCAGGTTTGTTTCTCAATCAGTACATATTTGTACACACAAACAAACACACACACACACACAATTGTTTGTGCATGTAATTTCTTACTGTCTAACTCAATTTGTTGTAGAGTCATTAGCGGAAGTCTTTTTTCATCAGAAAGTAATATGCAATGTTTTGATAGTATCCGCCTTCTGTATACATGGTCCAGTAACAATGAGAGAACTGCGTGGTCCCAAACATGGAACTAATTATATCCATATCACATGCCGACTTGGTTGTATCCATTGGTTAAAATGCTGAATTGGTCTAATTTAAACAAAAAAATCTTTATTTTTTTTTATCAGCAGCAAAAAAATTGGTCATAGCATTTGAATAGGATTACCTAGAAATCTCCCAAATTTCCATATAGCATTGGAACACCAGAAGAAAGGAAGTGTTTTAGGGAATTAGAATGTGTTCCTACTGCCATCTTATGCAGATCTTCTTGTTGGATAGATTTCAGGTATACATGTCATCAAAACAATAAAACTAAGAACTGAAGAAAACAATCTTGGAGACATGTTCCTAACTACATCATGCGTTTTATATTGGTGGTATGGCATTGGTTAGAGTTGAGTTGCAGACAATGTGTTGTTCAGCTGAAACCCATGTAGTTTTGGGTCATGGCTTTGTCGAGTTTACTAGTTTAACATCAAAAGGTTCCATAAATAGTAGTCTTAAAACTAGTTGAGACTTTTATCTCTCATTTAGCTATCATGTGGTTCATACTCTCTGACATTCATAGCCGTTGATAAATTCTCATTTTTTAAACTGAAAAGTTGTAAGATAGTATATTTTGGCTGCCAACTATCCCCTTGATATTATTAAGAAGACCCATTGTGTGATGTTGTGATGCATGCCTGAAATTATAGAGGGTGTAATATTAGCTGCCAAAACTAATTTGATTGATTCAGACTTGTGATGTTTGATGTGTAATAAATAGATAGAATAAGCTTCTAGGTTTGAATAAGCCTGCTGATTGTTTTGTTCTAATGTGGTTCAGATTTACTTTTAGATTCCCAAAATACTTCCTCATTGTCTCTGAAATCAGAAAAACAAAACGAAGAATCCTCATTTTCAAGCGTAACTAAAGAAACAAAAACACCAGAATTCAGTGGTGCACCAATGAATTCAGCCAGTATGTCATCTCCTAAAAGCAGTAGTGCAGCAATGAAACCCATCAAATCCTCCCCAGAAAGTAAAGGTGGCACACCAATGAATTTAGTCACTGCACCCTCTTCTGAAAATACCAGTGTTGCACCGGCGCATTTGGGTAGCACATCCTCTCCTGAAAGTGAAGGTGGCGAGCCGATGAATGTAACTAGTGCATCCTCTCCTGAAAGCAAAGGTCTTGCTGTGAATATTACATCCTCTTCCAAAACAAAAGGTAATGACTGTAAGCATCATTTCTCTTTTCAATCTACATGCCCTTTGTTTACAAATACAATGTCATCTTCTTCTTTAATAATTTGGCTTTGGTTTGGAATAACTTTGCAGCTTTGCTTAAATAATTAGGATGTAAATCTCAGTCTCTCACGTTGTTAATGTATCCCACATTGAATGAATGAGATGTTTTCCCTTTTCTGTTTCTATACATGATCCACTTTATTTATGCCCATTTTTAGAATGTGTAAATGTTTAGAATGCCAATATTATCTTGGTTAGCTTACTTTTTATATTTTTTTCTTCACCTTGGCAGTTTGTAACTTCGCCAAGGGTAGATGGATAGCAGACAGCAAACGTCCACTTTATTCTGGATTTGCATGTAAGCAATGGTTATCAGAAATGTGGGCATGTAGAATGACACAACGCAAAGATTTCGCTTATGAGGGGTATCGGTGGCAGCCGGAAAACTGTGAAATGCCAGAGTTCGAGGAATCTGCATTTTTGAGAAAGTACGTTCCCCACTCTTTACACCCCTACTTGAACAAAAACTATCAAATTTCTTTCCTCTCTCTCGGAACTTTTTTACTTGAAATTATAGACAGTTTATTGTTGACTTTTTGGAAACTAGGACAAACTAGTGGTGCATGCAATGAACTTATCCAAAATTATCAACTAGGACAAACTAGTGATGCTCAACCATCCATGTTCTGTAGGTTGAATATATTTCTACTTGTAGTCTGAATGTTTTAATTTGCCGACTCAAAAGTCAATCAGAGGCGTAGCTTTCTTGTTAACTTCTATGACTAGGTATTTGATCATGATTAGTGTTCTAAATGTGACCGTGTATTCCAGAATGCAGGACAAAATAATTGCATTTATAGGTGATTCGCTGGGAAGGCAGCAGTTCCAATCTTTGATGTGCATGGCCACTGGCGGAGAATATAACATGCTCGTGCAGGACGTGGGAAAGGAATACGGTCTAGTCAAAGCACGTGGAGCCATTCGTCCTGATGGATGGGCTTATCGATTCCCAACCACCAATACTACCATATTATACTACTGGTCTGCAAGCCTTTCTGACTTGGTGCCCCTTAATAGCAGTGACAAAGCCTCTGATATCGCCATGCATTTGGACCGTCCACCAGCTTTCATGAGACAATATCTCCCTCGGTTTGATGTTCTAGTTCTCAACACCGGGCACCACTGGAACCGAGGAAAGCTCAAAGCCAACCGCTGGGTGATGCATGTAAACGGGAAGCCTAATGAAGACACCAGCCCTGATGCAATCGTGAACGCCAAGAATTTGACAGTGTATAGTGTGGTCAGGTGGCTTGATTCACAACTTCCCTTGCATCCCGGGCTTAAAGCTTTCTTTAGGACAATATCGCCTAGACACTTCAAGAGCGGGGATTGGAACAGCGGGGGTAATTGTGACAATACCATCCCGCTGTCCGGTGGAAGTGAAGTTTTGGAAGATGGATCGAGTGACCCTCTCGTGGAGGGAGCGGTTAGAGGTACAAAGGTAAAGATACTCGACATTACTGCTATTTCTCAACTAAGAGACGAGGGTCACATATCTCGGTATAGTTTTAGGGGAACCCAAAATTCATCGGACTGCCTGCACTGGTGCCTACCCGGCGTCCCGGACACTTGGAATGAGCTCCTTATAGCACAAATTTAGGGCAGGCACATTCCAAAATGTGTGACAAGAGTTGTGTATTCTTTGGTGCTTGTTACACACCTGTTTGTTTTCTATATACGAAATCTGATGCTTATCCCAGCCAAGCTCATTCACTGATTCACTATGAAAGCAAAAGTTCAGGTTCCAACGGCTAAAAGGTGATAGGAACACAGATTTTTTTTTACAAGGTCCTCTTTTTTGTTTAAAATTTAAAGTACATGTATGAGATTTAATTTCTTACAACAATTTAATATATGAAATTCGTATATAGTAATGAATATTAGAGTACGAGATTGTACTGATATTCCTCGAATAAAAACTCATAAATTGACAGGTAATTAAGTAAGTGTCACATTATTATCGGTTGTTTTTGCTCTTCAGGTTGGAAGGGAGGATTTCAATGCTTTTAGTTTGATTATTCGAAATGTTTTTAGTCATTGTAGCTCAATTTGGAAGTGCCATTTTTTTTTTTGGTCTGTGTACCGAGTGACTCACAAATTAATTAAGTTATCGATGTTTTAATGAGATTTTTCTGGGTGGATTGATTTTCAAACTCCAAGTTTTATGCCGCCTTTGTTATCATTTGATTTAAATTAATAAATTATTAACTTTTACATTGGAAAAAAAAGTAAATGTCCCCCATTTACCAACTTTTTTACTACTTTTTAAAATTTTAAACTAAACTTATTACATTCATACCCACTGGTGTGTGGCGCAGTTGGTGTGTTGAGGCTGCGTGAGTGGGAAGAGCTCTTGAGTTCGATCCTCACTAACACATCTGTGAGATAGAGGTGAGAAATCTTTATTTCTGTGACCAAATAGTTTAAAGTTGTCTATCGCAAAAGTGCAAGCTTGCTCAAGAATCACATGTTTTAAATCGTCAAAAAAAAAAAACATAATACATTCATTTTCTATCATTTAATATTTTAAAGTATTTTCTACTAATTTCTTAGATGTCAAATGCCTTTATTAATTTCTTGGAAAGGTAAACATTCTGAATATGTAAATTTTTTTTTGCTAGATAAATTGTCCAAACAGTTTTTGGTTCCTTACAATAAAAGTCATCCTATCAGCTGCGTTAAATTCGCCAAAATAATCTCGTAACCCAAACAGACATTTCTTCGAACCCTAGAAATGACAGAATTTTACCTTTCCATCCCTTTATTTGATACCTCTATCACTGTCTAACGTTCAAATTTAAATTATTTTCCCTTCTCAGCTGAGCTGCCAACTAGAGTGTTCGGCAAAGAAACAGCCATGGAGTTACAAAATTTTGATCCCATCTTCGGCGAACCCAAAATCGAGTGGCCAAGTGAGGGTTCCCATCAGTTGCGCAAGTTCCTGTTCTATGTCGATGCTCCTAATAAGTCTTCGCTGAGAGTTGTTGTTACTGATTTCGTTTCCAATACTTGGGAGGCCACTCGATCAATTCAGCAGCTTGACGACATGGTTAGCTTTCTTGTTTCCCATTTCTTAATCTTCATCAGGTTGAGAGAAACCAAAAAAAAACAAACTATAAAGAGAACACATTGTTAAATCAATCCACTCTCTGGAAACCAACATAAAATATTTTCATACTAAGTGCAATTTCTTGTGTTTAGGAGCCTAATTGAGTACATTTTGTCAAGGGAAGCATCACTTTATATGGTTTTATATGTTACAGTTCGTAAACACGCCTGTTACTTTTAGTCATGATATATACTGTTATTTATCTATGTTTTTGTTCAAGTATGGTTAATTTTGTTTGCAGAGGGACAGCATTGGTATTGGTGGATCTTGGTCGGAGTTTGTAGATTATGTGAGAGCTTCCGTAAAATCTGTGGATGTTAAGCTTGTTGTGGAGTGTAGTTCAAATTCAAATGGTAACTGATATTCTTATCTCTCTCTCTTTTATTTGGTATATGATGTCTGTTGTATAGAGAAATAATAGTTCCATACCAGTTTTTCTATTGGTCCTTTAGATGTTTTTGTTTGAATGGATATGATTGATTCTCAGCTGATGGATGTTAGTTTTTTTTTCTTCTTTCAGTTCAATTGTTTTCTTTAAGACATGAGATATATGCACATAAATTGGTTCATTTGGTAATCTTCATTACCAATTTTTTTAAATGAGAACCTGTCAAGACTCTCAAAGCAACAGTTTTGTGGTTGTAGTTGGTGTTGATGCCTTTGGCTTTTGTCATGATTTGTTGGTAGTAGTATTGTGGAGGCAAAAGATTTGAAGATTGTGAAGGTGACTTGTTTTGATGCTGGGTGATTGCGATAGGTGCTGCTGTCTTGGTAAAGGTCGTGATGAGGATTGTTGCAGCATCTCTCTCCTTGTGATGATAAATTAAGATGGTGATAAACTATTATTGATGGTCAGCAAGCATTGCAATTATCACTCCTTAATAGCACGATCCTAGTGCAATGATGGCTATGGTTGTGAACTTGTGATGGCTACTTCTGGAGCTGTAATATTAATTTACTGGAATGGCTTGTGGTTATTGAATTGTTAGTGATATACTGAGACACATCACTGACAAATTTTGTTGGTAATATGTTTCATGGATGGAGGCTGCAGCCATACAGGAATTGATGATTTGTATGTTAGTAGATTCTTGCAATGATTGTGCTGGTGGTCGTGATGGTCTGTTTTTTCAATGTGGTAAATTGGAATTGGTCTTATTTTTCTGCTGGTAATGACAGATGATGAGAGGAGGAGATTTGATGTTATAACCAAATGTATTTTGTGATTACCTCAACAAGAAACTGATATGTAAACTGTTATAGGTGGCATTACTCCCAACTGTCTCCTCACTAATTATGTTGGATAGTATACTAGAGATGCTCAGTAAGTTGGTGGCACTGTGGTGAATGCAACTGGTATACAATGGATGAGTTTATGATGGTAGATTTGTTGTGGTTGTTTTTTGCTCCTATATGTTGAAATGGAATATTTTTGTGTTTCTCCCCTCTAGCCTTTCATATCCGAAGATAACTTAAATGAATTCATTTTAACAATCAACAATGTTATCAACTCTTCAGTAATTCTTCATATTCTACTCTTCAGCATCATATGTACAAGCCATAGTCGCCATCGTCATTATTATGACCATTCTTTTTCATAACAATGTTAATATATGCAATATTGCGTTAGAACTGTGAACCTCATTATCTGAACTCATGATTATTTGAAAGATAGTCTATTTATATCATAATTGTCAATGCTTTCTGTATCAGGTGCAACTTGCGCAAGACTAGTAGCTCAAAAATCCAAAGGAATGCCTCGAATTTCTATTTCTCTTGTTAAACTTGTGAACTCTGCTGCTTCTGAGGCTGTTGCAACTCTATCATTGGAGCTCTTCGAAACTTTCAAAAGCACGCAGAAATTACTTCTTGAAGGTTGTGTCCTATATTTATATATTTCCTGCTTTCTCATCTTTTGTGTGTTTAAAGGATTGTCTTTCGGATTAGAAATTAATGGTTGCTCATACTGTTTATCTTTTATCTTCTTACTTTTCATTGACTTTTGTTTTACTTTTTCTGTGAAATTGTTATTAACAGTGTGTATTATTCCTAGAAAAGCTATTGGTTCTTTGCTAAACGTGTTATGATTGAAGACCATTTGATAGGATATATGGATGGGGCATATTATTTGTAATCATTTTCACTGTATGGCATCTTCTGGATCTCACCTCTCCCTGCATTCACTGTTTAACTTTGTTTTCACTTTTTGGGATTTCCAGTATATGACATTTTGCAGACTTTAAAGGAGTTGGTTTGGAATTAACTTTTATTCTTTTATTTTTTATTGTGGATGCAGAGCAAGAGCGTTCAAATCAATTAGAAAAGGTGATATCAGATCAGAAGGTACGCCCACTTGTTAGTGATGTGCACATTCAGTAAATTGTTAAACTGTTTGGTTTTTATTTACTATGATATAAAGATAACCATTTAGAGGGTGAGTCTTGGTGCAACATCATGGTTGCTGCTTACTGACCTTGAGGTGGGTTTGAGTCAAGGATGGCCTCTCTACAAAAGTAGGGGTCAGACTGCATAACAAACAAAACACAATAATAGTTTCAGTCGACTTCATTTTAGGTATGCTAAGTCAGTAGTTAGAAATCATTATCAACATAAGTTTAGTTAAACAATCTAGCTAAGGTATTACAGTCCTATTTATTTATATTTATAATAGCAGGTGTTGCCGATAAAATAAAAATAGCTTGTGTCATATGCAATTCCAATACATATATTCATATGAGATTATAAGAATAATCTTTCACTTAATTACTGCATGTTAACTTTTCTACAGCAGCTTCGGTTATTACTTATTTATGAGCTGAAGTCATTGCACCATACTTTTATTTACTTTCTGGCTTTAATATGGAGGCATCGTTTTCTCTTTTCAACTTTTGATGAGGCACTTGAGAACTTCGAATAGCTTCCTTGATGGCAATCATTATTGCGTGAAGCTGCAATAATTTTTCAAATATCCCGGCTAAAATTAGTTCTTTTCATGGACAGTCACTCTCAGTTTTTTGTTTGGTTTAGAATTCAATAACATTAGAGCTAGTGCACCTCAGAATGGTTTATTTTTAAGTTGCCTCATCATTTCACTTGTGGTTAATACCTTATTTTCTGAAAATTTTGAGGAAAGAAACAACACAGTAATGACTTTTAGTGGCTAAATGATTGTTATATTTTCACTCTCACACCTGATGCAATTTGATCATTGCCTCATTTCATTAACATGTATAGGGAAAAACCGAAAAAGAAATAATAATGCAGTAATTATGACTCTTAGTAGCCCAAGCATTGTTATATTTTCACATCTATTGCAGTTTGATCACTGGTCCATCTTTCTATGAACTACTCCCTCAGTTCCACAATAACTGTCTTTCGACTTTTCCTGAACAATAAGGATAGATTTGTTAGTTCTTGACTTTTCCTCACGTACCGGTCAAAAGTAACTCATGTAAATGATATTATTGGCGAGTCAAGCGTCATTCTTTTTATCATTTTCTTTTATCAAAATGGACACTTCAATTCTGACGGAGTAAATCGTTCTTTCTGTATCAGGAAATGAATGGAAGTGACCAGAGCCAATTGGATGTGTATTCAAAAAGGCAGAAGCTACAGTTGATGAATTCCTCAGACAAGGCAGATATATCTGTTCCTCCGAGTAATGGCTTGCAAAATTCTCCAGGTAAATGTTGTTAGTCTGGTTAGATGTGTAGCTGTTGTTGTATTCCAAGGTTAGCGTTTACTAATTGCCCATCTTTGTCAAAGATGGCCCACTTTTGCTCCATAGAATAGAACTTCATATGGAAGTTGGAATGCTTGATTCGGACTAAGTCTGGTTTCAAATTAAAAAATTGTTCTGATCAAAATCTTGCAACTGAAAAAGATAACCATGATTGATCTAATTTATGTACAGTTCATATGTTTCTGTCAGAAGTACTTTGTGGTTATTGAAGTGAACTTCCATCGTTAAAATTGTTATGACATTCCCTTTACATTAGTGCTAACTGGATGTGATGTGCAGCAGCCTATCGAGCATTCGAGCCTTAGTCATATTACTCCCCCTTATAGTAGTAATAAAGATATAAGATTGTAATTAACAAATAGTTTCTTTATGCAACCTCATAGTGAATTTTCGTGAAGCTGTCAGATATCTTTTGATTGTTTAGTGATTTTGTTTTTTTGTGCGTACGTGTGAATTATTTGTACTATTTGCCTATTGACCTATTTACCTATTGAACTGCAGACAAACCAGCAGTTCGTGAAACCAAAGCTACTAATCGTGTTGTACCAGCACATCGCAGGTTATTCAACACTCCAATATTATGTTTTAGTTATATCTGTATTATTCCATCATCTCTACTTATTTTCTCTGTATCTATAACATGGGCATCCTATGTGCAGGGCAAGGGTAAGAGGTGTTTTGCTGCAGAATAGCGATGATGACAAAGATGACTAGAATGAAGATATAGAATCCGGTTCAGTATACTCTGTAATTATTATTTTCAGGTTTGAACTTGATACTGTACCAAGAAAGTAAATCACTCCAAGAGAAAGATATTGTATCTCTTCGATAGGTTCATTGCTAATGGCTTCAAAACACTGACCATGATGTCATGGATTTTTGTTCGTTCCAGCTATACTTTACATGATATTATGTGGACGAGTTTGAATAAAATTGACTTTCTCAATACCTGTAGTTAATCAATGTAGGGTTTCAATCAGAGTTTTTGCATTACTGAAAATTAAAAGTTTAGAATTCTATAGAGTAGCGTACAAAACATTTGCTTCACCACATTCTGCAGCAATGAAATTTGCCTTGCATTACAGTTTGAAAGTATTGCTACTTCAGGATTTACAAATGAGAGCATCAATGCTGATCTTTTCCTTTGATTGTTGATTCTGTAAGCTAGTAGATATACATCAACTGTGTAATCACTTTCCATTTAAGCAGATGCATCCTTCATGTCTCAAAGTTTTTCTGCTCTTAGTCTGGAAAAAAGGACAGCAACTGGTAAAGAACCATCTGCTCACATGCCTGCGTGACAGAAGACGATGTCAGACAAGAAGCCAATAGCACGGTAAGCCTCTCTCTCTCTCTCTCTCAACACACACACGAACACTCAGTAGGGCAAGTGGTTGATTTCACTTGTTCCCTTGAGGTCTCAGTTTCGTACCTCGGTGTTGGTACGCTCGCAGATAAAAGAAAACACACACACAGTTTGTAGATTGAGTTGCTAACTGCAGCATGCTGTTATAATTATTGAGCATACATAACATTTTCTATTTTGAGTTGTTTCTTTAGCAATAATGTTTCAAATGGCTGGTTTATGCTTTAGAAAACTAGGAAGAGGATGATAAATAGGTGTGTCACAATCCAAATTTCAGTTATGTCTAGAAACTAAACAAAATACCTGCTAGAGTTGCTGCTGCTGTGGCTACTGTTACTACTACTTCTGCTGTTGCTGATGCTATCCTTTTCCCCGATCTCTGCCTCCTTGAAAACAAAAAATCTTTTTATCCACCCATCCTTGCTTCCATGTCTCTCAGATTCATGAAACAACGACCTTGGTGAAACCCGGGAACTATTTCCTAGAGTAGCACTCTTCTTCCACCCCAAAGAGCTCGGAAAAAACATCTTAATCAGGAAAACTTCATTATCCATACTTCCAGTCCTCGATACCGGACCTTTCCTATTGCTTTCCTTCGTTTTCTTCTTGTCTTTCTTGGTTTCGTCTTCGGTGTTGAACTGAAAACTTGTCTCTTCATCTACAGGTTCCTCTTGCTCCCCTTGCAGGATATGCTGTTCCTCCACCATATCTTTCAGGGAGAGCTCAAAGCACGACTCGGGCATGTTCTGCACCATTTCCATGAGCTCTTTCCTGCCTTCTGCAATAGCCCGAGACCGCCATGTCGGGGAGGTACTGCTGTAATGATGGTTGTGAGGGAGTAAAGGAGAAGTGTAGTGATCAATTTTACGACTTCTTAATGAATTGTTTCTTAACGAGCTGTTTCTCCACAGGGGCGGGGAGCAGACCCGGAAACCTTCTTCAACCTGTGCTTGAGTCTGAAACTCGATTGTATCGGGGGAATTCGGGTGAATCCCAGCAGCAGCTCTCTGGTGATCATGAAACATGGCTATGGAGGAGAAGCAGCTACAGGTACAGGTGGTGTGTGGCCTAAATAGGAAAAATGAACATTTTCATGGAAAGACCAAGTCTTTGTCCTCTACACTACAAGCATTTGGCTGGAGGCTACTTAAAGTCGTTGCCGTCCGTAATGGTTCAGGTACCCATTTTCTCCCATATGTCTTTCCTTGAATGTCCCACTCTCATTAGGATACAACTAGTCAATTCTATTAGATTCAGTGTTATGCGAAAAGGACAGAAACTAGAAATTAGAAACTATAGAATATTATAAAAACTCGATGACACGGTTGCTTAAATCCTCTGGCATCGAAGAAGATTACACGAGTATATATAATAGTTTTGTAAAGCATAGTCTCTGTCGTCCTAATTTACCAACACTATGATAGTGTTCGGGTTAATCTTTTTGGAATGAGAAGGAGAAATAAGAATGAAATTTTCATGACAAAAAAGTCGTGATAGAAACTTGATCCTATTCTTGAATGAACATTGGAGTTGGAACGCTACCCATTGTATCTCACATCTTAAGGCTATTAGTGACGCTACAAGAGAAACAATGATTAACTACGATTTTTTTTTTGTGCTGATTGACCAAAATCTGTAACTGATTAGATCGGCTATGGGGACCGGTCTGTAGATGTTGGACTCGTAGCAGATTTTTTGCGACCGGATCCATTTCTGATCAGCTACTAACCACCCGTGGCCACATC
>JAYMSZ010001247.1:0-14990 GCA_036897665.1 Pelargonium citronellum | reverse complement strand
GCAAGATTTCAAGAGATTGGGCCAGGGTTGCAAGTGGGAGCAACAGTAAACCACCACTACCAACCAAATTTATTGGCCTAATGTAGTCTATGAGAATCTTTTTTCTTTTTTATTGGTCTTCTTATATGCTGACAATACTGCTGTTTACACTTTTTTTTATTGGAAGTTATATTCTCTCCAGCACATGGATGATATCATGTTGTTGGGAATCAATAATTGGGCTAGTTTAATTTCATCTTGTAATTTAGAACTCAGTTTGTTTGATTATTTTGTAATGCCAACTTGCCATGACAAATTTTGTGTCATCTCACTTCCTATATATACATAATAAAACTCTTGTTTCTTAACTACTTTATAATTACTGTTATGTGACCATATGGCATATAGCATAGTTTTACTGCAAACACACTTTCAAGGAACCAAATTACGCCCCCAATTCCCCATTTCACAATTTATTGATTGCAACAAAATAACTTGCATGCTTATACAGTTTCATTATTGCCATGCTTATATCAGTATTGATGAATTTATTGAATTGTAAATGTAAAGGTAAACCAAATTGATAAATATTCATGAGTATCATGTGTTGACAATTAAATAAGGAAAATGTTATTTCCACAGCCAAAATGGTTGTTTTCACGGCCTTTCTATTAATATAACATGTTAGGACAAAAATGTCCTCACACCAAATATTTTTATTTTATTTTCTCCCACCCTCCCTCGTAATTCTGTCATTCATGGGAGTGCTTCTCACTACTCTTCTTTCAAACTGTGTTAATCTTGGTCCAATATAAACTCCTCTCTCTCTTTCATTCTATTTTTCTTAAGCTAAATTACTCCATTTTGTTGCTAGAACCACTTAGGCTCAAAGTACCCATGGACAAAGTGGTGGACAAAGTGGTGGACAAAGACAACAGTTGAATTATTTATAAAAATGAATACCTATTTTTATTTGTATTCCAACTCAATTCAAATTTTATTCGATATTCATTAAACACCGGTGGTCAATTCTTGTTACTTATATGAATAAAAGAAAGAAACGCTCATAAGGAGTGATAAAATAAGACCCGGGTACGATTCCCGTGCAGTTCATGAGCTATAACGAACAAATGTGTAAAGGTAATGGTTGTGGAGTCTATCACAACTAGAGTTGTCAAGTTATGTCATAACACGGTACACGATACGCGTCACAATTAAATCAACGTATCTAAGCTCGCATATTTTTTAATTGTGTTACTTTTGTGTTATAAAATTCAACATGTTTAGTAATCGTGTTGTATTCATGTTGGGTACACAAAACATGCATGCACAATTAATTAATTAGCCGTGTGGTGACACACCCAGCACATACAATTAATGGTATAATTGTAAATTAATTTTAGAAACATGTCAAACGTGTTGAGCCATGTCGTGCCTAACGTGTGTTAGATAGTGTCATGCCAGATGTACTAGTTCTATCGCGCATAATGTGTCGGGTCGTGTTCGTGTTAATCGTGTCGTGTCAACGCAATCCATTTAGTTATCGTGACAAACGTGTCGTGTCAACGCGGCCCATTTAGTTATCATGTTAAACGTGTCGTGTTCGTGTTGGGCCATGCAACACGATTACTAAACGGGTCGTGTTCGTGTTAGGTTGTGCAACACACAACCTTCAACACGACAAGACACGCACAAATTGCCAGCTCTACTGAGACCTAATGCGATGCAAGGTCTAGTGGAGAGGAAAAGTCAAGTGCTCGACATGGGCTGAAATTTGGTTGGGACTCTATAAACGTACCCGCGGTCAAGGTTCATTACGTAACAGTAAGCTCTAACATATTTAACCATTGAAGAGCAACCTTGAGCTCTAATACCACTTGATGCACAACTACGCGGAAACGAATAAACGAAACGACAATACAAGTACAATCGAAGAAAACTACGTTTATACATACACCCCAAACACCGTCTGAACGACCACGAAATGGCCTGGAGTGTTGGGACTCATGGCATTGATGCCAAAGCAATGAGCATTGACCGTGGGCCCGGTTCAAGTGTCCCGACCAAATTTGAACCCATTCCGAGCACAAGACTTTCCTCTCTACTTGCATAATAATGGTTCAGTAACATACGAACTAAAGAGGTGAAATGCTGCCATGAATATCAAAGGTTTATGATTAAAACCAAAGTTTGCAGACAAAATAAATATCGTAATATGTGAACAAGATACCCCAAGAAGTCTTTAATAGATTTCCAAAAAGAGGCAGCATGCTTGGTTTCTCGGTCACTATTCTTGTGTTTCTGTTCACTTTTCCCTGGAAAGTAACAAGAATACATATGACAATAATCATATTAACTGAATATTTGCTGTAAAATATCCAACAGATCTTCAAAGAGTTTTTCGTTTATAATGTATCAACTATCCAGTAATAATAAAAATACCAGTTCTGTTGGAAGTAAAAGGATGGCGTTTGTTAGATGCCCTTAGTGAAGCCAACTCCTTAACAAGAGCCCGTTCTGAGTCACTGTTATTATCACGTCATATTAGTTCCAAGGTTAAATATATTATAGTATAATTTACAAGAACCGAACAAGAAAACTATAATGTAACAGTTTATCAAAACTAAAAGCAACCTTCCTACACTTACAGACTTAAAATGAGTATGATAGGATTTGTAAGTAGTGTTTCCCTAGACACCAAACCTCCCAAACTAGATTTTAGAAGATACCCTCACTCAACTGGTAACTCATTTGTCAATAAAGACCTTCACAATTCAGGAAAATGGTAGCTCACAGTTAATCTAGTTGTGACTACCAATCTTCTATTGAAAATAGTACTCCACTTTGTCTCAAAATGCGTGTCCTCCTTTCCTTTTAGGAAGTTAGTTATGCATGAATTAGCAATAATATCCATATAATAAGTTAGTTACTATCCTTTGAGTTTGTTACAACACATGTCATCGAGAATATAATAGAAAATGTACGACACTAACTTAATTTCTCTCAAAAAGGAAATCAAGACACTAATATTGGGACGGAGAGAGTGTTATTTTTAGTTATATTCTATAGTTGTTTTATGATTACGGGCGACTTTAAAAGTAAAACCTGCATCATTTACTAGGGATCAATCATCATAAGAAACTTGGTAAAGCTTTGATAGAGAAATTATATTATAAAAATAGGATAGAGTTAGGTTCCACATCTATAGGTGTATGTCCAAAATTTACAGGATTCGAGTCTCGAGACCCAAAAGATTCAGAAACTGGGAAACATGTATAAGTTAATCAAACTCAATAAATCAATCACGAATTTTCCCCACCAAACTCAATAATTAGATGCTGATCCGGAAGATTATTTGGTCACTTGATGGAAAAAAGTTATTCAGTGATAACAGAGGAGGGGATGAGTTGTGAGATAAGTAACATAGTGCATCAAATATTATTTCGTTTTTGCTACTAACGGATTAAAAAGAATGGTGGAGAGCTGTTATTAAAAAAGCACAAAGGTTCAAGTAGGTCCAAGGGCCAGGCACAAGGCAATGTGAGAAAAGAAGAAAAGAGAAAATATTAAAGAGAGAAGAAAGCTTTAGTTAAAATTGCAGAATTAAGTAATTTTCCTTGAGAAGATGAGGATAATAGTACAATTTTTTATTTGAATATGAAGCGAGTAATTGACAATAAAACTAAAGGATAATATTTTTCTATAAATTTTGTTGGTAAGTAAAATATGTTTATACTATTTAAAAAAGCTACCAAAAAAGAAAAAAAAATAAATTCTATTGTGCTTGGGGTAAGCATTTTCTAGGTTAGCGCTTCTGCACCTAGGAGCACGCCTTTCCATGCATGATGAATGTCCCCTTGCATGACTATATGTAAAGCTCGCCCCCTTGAGCCTTGAGCATCTTGAGCTCGAGGCACGTCTTTACTAACAAGGAGGATTGGCTGGTCTCATAAAAATTCTTTGTAGTTTATTATATAGTATAATTAGGAAATATGTAAAGGAAATTAGGAAATCTGTACGTGAAATCAAGAAATATATTGTACTTAGAAAAGGTTTAGTTTAATTTCTTATTGCTTCCTATTTTCAGTCTAAATTTCCTATATAAAAGGGTCTTTTTTGTAATTGTTAACACAATTGTTTAACATCACTAATAAAAAAATTCACAATATCAATTTTGATATGCAAGAAGTTTATTCATGTTTATCACTTCCATAGAAAGTGGTAGAGTAAGCATCAAAATGCACATTCACAACACAGCCCCCATAACTAAAGTCCTCCTAAAGTGGGGAAAAAAAAAAAGTCATCTTGTGATAGTTCTTTTCAAATAGGAAAACACAGATATGCACATAAAATTCAAAAAAATTTACCTGACATACACATTGGTTAGACTACCTAACTGGTGTTATAAATTGTACCTGGACATAATTTGCAGCACAAAAGTAACAAAAGCATAAGGGTTGCACTTTCCTATGAATTTTGAAAGTGAGCATAGCTTGTGGGTCATGCAAGAATTGAATCTGATCTGATGAGTTGAAAATTAGATCTCAAAAATGAGAGGAAGGGTTCTACCTTTGGCCACAGAGAATTATTCCGGTATGGTCTTAGAAGGGGATTCTGGCAAAGAATTATGCCAAATAACATGCTCAATCCTCAAGTTAATCAAGTCACTCAAAGGCAAGCTTCTAACAGCCCTTAAACTTTGATGAAAGTATAAACCACTTCATGTGAGGCAATGTTCTTTATCACGCAAGAGGATAGACATATAGATAGATAGATACATAATTGACACTCAATAGCAGGATTAAATCAACACTTGATGGAGGAAATACACTCAGTATCAAAATAGCAACCTTCCATGTCATATTAGTATGCTGAAATTTAAAGAATCATATAGATAATTACAAGACTCTGACCTGATATGCGTAGGGATCAGAATATTGACAATAAAGTGATGATCACCGCGAATATAAGGTTTATCAACATCCGGAACACCCATCCTTCCCAATTTTATTGCATCTCCGGGCTGGGTCCCAGATGGAATTTTGAGTTCTCTCATCCCATCAACAGTTTCAACCTAAAGTTACTTAAAAAAATAATGTCAAAACAAATAGGTAATAAAAAAGAAAAGTTGAGTACAATTCTGCTGAAGTGCATGCAAATATATGACGAAACTTGTATAGATAAAAAATGCAAGTAAACAATATGACCAAGAAAAACTCAGTGCCGTCTCTTTAGCACTTTGCTTCAACATCAGTGTCATAATTTGAAACTCATGAATCTATGTGCTTAGTAAGCAAACAATCATTCTGATTAGCTGAATGATAGTACTTTCAACCTTTTCCAATTCAAGTCATAAACTACTTGGCTTTCAAAGAACTTACCATGTGAAGGGAGTTTTTCTGCACATTATATGATGAACACAAGTCACAACAGTACAACATATTTGTTTTCAAAGTGAAGAGGAGAGAGGGGGATTGTATATTTGTATGTTTTGGCAATCAACAGAATTATGTGGGATATGGCTTTTCTTAACTTAACCTTCAATATATAAGAATTTATATATATCAATTGAAAATGGATGTTATGAGTTGTTTAATTTAAACAAGAAAATGGTGCAGGCCCTACAAACACTAAGTAGGGCAAGTGGTTGATTTCACTTGGTCCCTCGGTTTGCTAAACCTTATCCTAATACTAGATCAAATACAATTGACACATAAATAAGCCTAGGTAGGTACAACCCTACCCCATTTATGAGCTTAATAAGCTACGTTCATGGGTTTAATTATGGCATTTAAGATACTGACTTTCATATATCAAAATCATCAATTTTAATGGAGGAATACATTATTTCTTAAATTCTCAAAATACTCTGACAATCTAATAAATAACTCTAACGTAATTCTCATTTCACTTTATCTTTCCGATTTCTCTATAATATTTTGAATTCATATATGATATTAGAGAACGTCAAGTGCAAAGCATGTGGTAAGAAATAATGAATTCATCCATTAATTCATGATTTACAGATGGGTGCAAATGTTATTGTAGTCGTTTGTTTTGGGACATCATATGTAAGTAGTGAAATGTTTATGGAAATCGAAAAGTGTGTGTTTTGGGACATCATATATGTGGGTAGTAAAATGTTGTGAAAGTCAAAAAGTGTAGTCATGTGTTTTGAGACATCATATGTGGGTAGTAATCTGTCAAGAAGATGATTTACCTTTGTAAAAGATTGCAAACCAGGGAAACGCTTGTCACAATTTGAATTTCTAATAGCACCCATAAATCACATTAAACAGTAAGATAGCTAAAATAGAACATTGTAAACTATAATTACCTCCATTGTAGTCCCCAAAATTGCATCCGTGAAGTCAACATCAATCTTTGAGTAAAGATTGAGACCATCCCTCTCAATTCCACGTTGTTCATCTACATGGAGGACTACATAGAGATCACCAGCTTTGCGCCTGCCAAAAAAAGTAGGTGGGAAAATTGCTCAATTATGTAAGCATAAGATTCAGGAAACCATTGCTTTATAAGGAAACTAAGAGGCCTGTAAGATGATTCTACTTTTTACTAATCTTGTAATACATTCGCATAATTTATCGTTACATACATAAATACACAAGCTAAAAGCTGTTAAAGACCCATCTTGTACTATATTGTCTTGGTGGACCTTAACAATACTAATTGACACAAGGTCACAACATAAACATCAACCTATTCACACTGTAATTTATAGTCTCGATAGACAAATAATGTTAGTGAGGGCCACTGACAAAAGCCATGGTAAAATAAAATTTGGGGTTAATTGCACTTAACTAATTTGGTTTTAGTTGTTGGGAAGGCATGTGATGGCTAAGCAGATTAATACCCCAACAAAGCCAAACAAGTCCACGAGGCTGACCAACCTCGGGTCCACTCAGGACCAAGTATAGACGAGGTCCAGCAGAGCCCACTTGAGAGAACCTTCCCTGTTTTGCAGGTAATCAAGCATGAGAGAAAAATCACGTTTGAAGAAGCATTCAAAATCCTAGAGTGTGATCCTCGTTTCAGGTCTCGGGCTACTTGTCCAAGTAAACCCTTACCTAGTGTAATAATTTTTGGTGAATACGACGTAAAGAAAAAAATGGAACTTAATGTGATCTGCAAGAGCCGAGATCCTTGAGAACACCAAGGATCCGAGATTTTGAGATTCGAATTGCCAGCTCTAATATAGACCAACCAGGGTGAAAATGAACAAAGCATGTGTGGAGAAACAAGATAAAATGGGTAACTTGAGGCATATATGGAGCCAAACACATGGTCTTGCGCGTAACGGGCACAAATGCATGCACTCTCTTAGTCTCTCGGCCATTGTTGCATGCCTGAATGATCACATTTTCTTACGCATTTCGCCTCCATTTTTATCTTCATTTTGTGCTTGTAATCATATTACTTTAATTGTTTCCGTGGATACAATATTATTGTAAGTGTTTTAATGTCTTTAGCCTTGATTAGATTTGATTGGAGCTAAAAAACAACAAAAGAGTACAAAGATCAAAGCAAAAGAAGTCGGCAAAGGGAAAAGAGACGAACATTAAAACACTTACTTTGGGTATGAACTCGATATGTACCCAGAAGTACCGAAGTACCATGGCTGGTACTGGTTGACCATCCTTCTAGAATTACCCATCATTCATAGTCTAACAACGTAAAGAGAGATAAAGAGAGAAAATTGAGAGGTATTCTTTTTTATAGTCATTGTATTTAAATTTATCCTTTTAATAATATTATAAAATTGTACATAAGTTAAAGATGCTATCATAAAATCAAATTTGAAGATAAGTTGACAACATTAGAATGATTCAACTCGGTCTATTGACTCAATTTAAACAAACACAACTAGAATCTATGATCAAGAAAGTTTCAAATATCTTAACACAAATACTAAATGTTGACAAAATTCAGTTAATACAAAAAGTTACAGACTTCACACACTTTTTCCAATCGTAATTCCCACTATTTCCCATTCTATAATCAAGAAAGTTTCAAAAATATATGTTAACAAAATTCAGTTCTTACAAAAAGTTAAAGAGTTTACACACCTTTTCTTATCATAATTCCCATTTCCTTGAAATTGCATTGTATCTCCATTACCTACACCAGGGGGGATGACCACTTCCACCCTTCGCTTTGATTGAACTCTACCCTTACCATCACATCTTCTGCATTGATCAGTGATTATCTTGCCTCCACCACCACAATTTGAGCATGTAGACACCTAAAAATCACAAGGATCATTTGTGTAGCATATATCAAAGATTAGAAGTCAAATCTAGAGACTGGATCCAATAAAGTACTTTTAAGTAGCAAATCCTTAGAAAGTAAAGGATAGATTTTAGGGATATTTTTATCATTGATCAGATATTACATCCTCTAATCTCTAATGATAGAGATAATTCAAGGAATTGCGAACGTCAACTTGAGTTCAGCCATAAATATACACATATGTATATAACTTAAATGTTACAACAATTGAGCAAGCAGAATATGAAAGGAATTATAAAGCATAAGCTCATTATACCCAGGATAATTGTTTCGTTGTGCTCAAAAGTATAGTAAATCAAAGAGACTTACCTCTCCCTCTCTTCAAATTCACAATTAATGGTTATAAAAAAGGAGTGAAGTGGATAAAAATTCTTAAATAGCTCAACAATTATAAAAGTTATACTGTTCCGTTCTGGTAATTTCTTATTCCACCTTTCCCAGGTTTGGCACTAATATGTCTTGTAAATTTCCATTAGATACAATCATTTTTATGGACATGCATCTTGACTCCTTAACTATCTAAAATACAAAGCAGACAGTATTATTGTTCTCATACAGCCTTTTCCCTCCATCTTGCTAGCATTCCTCTATATTACAAATTGTTCCCATGTGCAAGATGTACAAAGTTCCCATTAAAAATAAAGCCAAACGCAAAACCTATGAAAAACAATAAGGTCATCAAAAGCAAAAGGGTTACCAAAATCTATATATAAATGTCAAGTGGTAAATGCTTAATCCATTAAAGTAATCCTTCCAATTTCCATTAATTTCCTATTAACTTATTTAGTTACCCTTACCCATATGTCTTACGATAAACTCTTTGCTGTAGGAGAAAGGTTAGGACTAAGGATAAAAGAGAGGAACTATAAACAACAATTAGCAAAAAAAAAAAAAATGGAGTAAAGCAACTGGGGGATAAAATGAAATAGAGCGACTGCGAGTTTTCTAGAAATCAATAGGATACAACACACCCACACAGACCCAAAATATTCTGGATGGACGTGATTATTTCAAATTCAAAAGAAAACAAAATAAAAGATTGGAAAAAGACTCTAAAATAAGAATAATATTTATAACTTTGACTGCTGAAAGCCTGAAACAAGCTCATTGAACACATGGTGACCCAGTTAATGCAGTCAGACTTATAACTTAACCGACCGGCTACCCAAAAATATAAAAAATAAAAATAGAAGCCAAATTCCAACCTAAACACTCCCATTAAATAACAGCCTACCAAGGATACTCTTCTTTGGAACAGAATGGCTTCTTTACAAGCGGTGAGCCCAAAACTTAGCTATTGGCTCCATAAAGTGGATTTGTTTCGAGTAGCCTATGGCCACTTTTTCAGCCTACCATGTCTATATTTGTACCAAAGAGCAATGAGGTATATAAAAAAAATTAAATTTAACGCATTTTTTATGGTGATTATTACAGAATAGGAAAGTGGTATAATAGGAATGTTTCAATCAGATAGTGATTTAAGGGATAGCTTATGATTCCCTTCCTAGTTTAGATCATCTAGTGTGTAACCCAAAAGTTTAAGCCGATAGATGGAGGACCCAACTAGTATATTAAGTCGCAACGGACTTCACACTCTTTTGAGGTGGGATACACTAACAGTAATTATTAGCGTATGACACATAAAGATGTTTAAGAAAGAAAGAAAAAAGAATTATGTTGTGGGCCTAGCTAAGGGACCCAAATCGAGGAGCCCCTAGCCATTAAGTGTGTGCGAATTTGTTTTATGATATAAAAAATAATATGCAAATCAACTAAAAAGCAAAAGCTAACAAACTAGCTACAATATATGCCTGACAAAAAAAAGGGAAACTTCACGATTATTTATTGTGCATTCACATTCATCTTGTGTTCTTCCTACGTCAATTACCTGTGACATCACTCCATAAGGCGTTCTCTGAGTTTCCGCCACGACACCTCTACCTCTGCAACTCTTACATGATTTTATGCAACTACTGGATTGTGCACCAGTTCCTTCACAGTTATCACATGTATCAAAGCAAGAAACTTCAAACTCTTTCTTTCCTCCGAAAACAGATTCTTTAAAACTCAGATACAGATCATATCTACAACACGAAGAATCTAGGCTTTAGAAAGGAAAAATAATATTAAAGAGACTAATATGATATCCGGGTAGCAACAGTTCTGAATCTGAAGCGCGCACACAAACATCTTCTTTTTTCATGGTTGCCCTCTTGTTTTATCTGTCAATCAAAAGCTTTTGAGGGATCAAGTTTCCCATTCCATTTTATATTGTGTTCAGACATTATTTAGTCTTTCATCTTGTATCTTTGAGTGCACATGTGTAGTCCATAGTTATCCTCAACTCTATAAATGTTCTATGCTCATGCTAATAAATGTGTCCTCAAAAAATTGTTATCAATTACCCAACTCTAATTGATGCTACTTCTGTGCGGATGTCACATTTTCTAGTCCTCTCATTAACCCCTTCCCTGCTGAGTCCCAAATCTCTCTGTTTCTGTCTCTACTTTTTTTTCCCACCTCCCATCTCTCATGACATGCCTTTCACACCACCTGGTTCCACTCTTGGTCTTGTTCACCCAAAAGCATGTACTATTATTGTTCTAGTTATGGTCAATAAGGCTTCTACGTAGTCACTTTCTACACTTGACTCCAGTATTGAATCCTCGAAAAAACAATTAAATGTTAAGGTTGGCTTGTGATATTATAATTATGGGTTGAACGTAGGATGAAAATGTCAAAGTTAACTCACAAACTTGGAAAAATAAAACCCAAGTTATTCAACACACAATTTATTCTCCATCATAAATTATTGATTTACGTCACTGTATTTCTAATTACAATCACAAATTTCATATATTAATATATCCTATGGATAATGTTTTCCCGTAAAACAAAACTGATTGATAATATATACAGGAATTACAAGTGACAAACTAAGAAGTTGCCCAAGTGAGTTGCCAATCTATCACACATTTACAAACCCTCAGGCTTAGGCAGTTAATCGTTTTCTTTTTATAAAGCTCTTCCAGCTGGCAAGCTCATTATTTTTCTTTTCTTTTTCTTCAGTACTATGGATCCTTGTATAAAAAAGACTAGAAGATCATCAATTTTATTTGAAAGACAAAAGTCATGGGTAAAAGTGTTCCTCATTTATTTTATTTTATTCACAAAAATACTGAATAAGATGGAAATATTAAAAAAAATGGCTTTTTCGACCGGCTCAACCGATAATAATAGTTATAATTAAGAAGGTAGCACTTACCTTATATCAAGACTTTCACTCGAATTTCTCACACTGAAGTTAATGTTGCCCAGTCCACCAGGCCCTTCAAATATCCCTTCTGACGCGCCAAAAAAAGTATCAAAAACTTCAAAAGGATCCGCCTAAAAAAATGTGATACTTTCATATACAAGATGGGTATTCGTGTGTGGGCCAACAAAAATGGTTGCTATAGAACAATAGTGAATGTGGTAACACAAGACATTGAAACAAGTTGAGTTGATAATTATCTCACCCCTTGTGAACTGCTGCCTGACCCATCATATTCTCCCTGTAAACCTGCCTCACCAAAGCGGTCATATAAAGATCTTTTCTCAGCATCTGACAGAACCTACATAAATTCTTCATTACCATATCAATGATAATAAACAACAAAAAATTATGTCGAGAAATAATACAACAATTAGATCACATTCCTACAATAATTTTACTCAACTTAAGTCCACAAACAACATCTACAACGGGAAGGAGGGAAAATATTCAACCAGAAAACCTAGGGTTAAGGAAAATAGGAATGGCAGTTAAAGCAACACTTTTAGGTATAAAAAAGTAACCTCATATGCTGCACTGATCTCTTTGAACTTCTCCTCTGCCCCAGGGCCCTTGTTCATATCTGGATGATACTAATCCAAGGCAGGAAGAAACCAAAAGTTTAGTCATTCAAAGTCATAGTACAAAAGTCAAAGAAAGAGCAATCACACTTTAAAAAATTTTACTTTTTCGCAATCTTAGTTGTCCTACCCTATAACCATGACAGGTTCCAAGCAAAGTTATAGTAAAATGGGCGATCAAATTTAGAAAACATTAATAATGACCAGTCAGTTTGGATGTCCCTTTTGCATAGAGTTTTATGTTCAAATATATTGATTGTTAAATTTGAGCCTATTCCTGTTCCTACTCTCATAATAATATCTCATATTTTATAATTGCTTCATTTGAGATGAACTTCATAATTTTAAGATATCCAAACCACTGTACCTAAAATACTTTCATTACAACCTACCTGAGTTTCGGTAAAAGGAATAAGCATCTTTTTTAGGTCAAAATTTGCTATTATAGGCCAAACTACTTGAGTTTCTTGAGGTTGTGAATGGATGGAGGGATTTAGAAGAATGAATTTATATTATAAAGCCAAATATCTTATCATTGGAGTTTCAATATACCTCCATATGAACATTTCAAATTCTCTCGGAATCTTAAAATGTGCATAAACCAAGAACAGAAACTTATGTAAGTTACACTACAATACTCAAAATTCACAATACAATACTCAAAATTTCCAAAAACACAGATATTTTGTCAGCAAGGAAACAAAACATAATCCTAACCTGGCGAGCAAGTTTGTAGTAAGAAGTCTTGATTTCCTGCGAAGTGGCATTTCTATGAACCCTGAGAGTAGAATAGTAGTCAGTTTTGGAGGCCCTGATTGCTACGCGACGATGAGGTTTGGGACCGAAGAAACGAGAGCTAGGGCTCAAAATGAGACGATCAATTCCTGGAAAGAAATTGGAGTTGCTGGAGCTGAAACCAAGTGTACAGTGAAGATGAGAAGGGGACGAAATTGGAGGAAGAGTATGTGCAAGGAGCTTGAGATTTGGAGAGCAATGGAGGCAGAGTACGGACATTGCTGGGACACGGGCAGTGTGAGAGTGAGAGTGAGGTTTTCGGAGAGGTTTAAGATAGTGTTTGGATTGTTTTCTTTAACAACAACAAAAAAAAATAGAGCAATTTCCAAATAACCCCTGTTATCACTTAAAGCGGATGAGTCCCGTGTAATTTCATTTTTGGAAAGTAATCTCCTTAACTTGCCGATAGTTGGTTGTATTATGACACGGTTATTTTAATATATAAAAATAAAAAATAAAAACTAAAATACCCATAACTTTTATACATAAATAATATTCTACTCTAGCCAAACAATCCTAGCACTAGGGTTGCAAGTTGCATGTGTTGCTCGCTCGTTGTTCGACAACTGTGTTCATCATCCAAACCTCCACTACACAGGACAAACTAGCTCCCTAAGGCCGAGACATTGGTACCTAGACAAAATTCAGACACACACTTATTGTCTGTTGGTTTTTTATCGCACCCTTCGCTTGAGTGCCCCCCATACGAAAGAATATTTGAGCTCACGTAAAGACACAATAAACCACAAGGAGATATCGTCGCCTCTCAAAAGTAGTTGTAGTATTAAAATTTTGATGGGAATAAGAATGAAATTTGTACGCGTTGCTATTCTCACCTATACATGAGCTTTTGCACAAATAAATGTATGAAAGTCTACTACTAGCTAGTATTCAATGTAAATTAAATTTTCAACTATTATTATAACCGATAAATATGCGTAAGTCCGTAAATAAATATATGCAAATTCACCGATAATTTCCCGTACACGTGCTAATGCCCTATATTTACAACTTATAGAATGCCTCCATTGAGTTATCCAAAATTGCAAACCACTAAAGTTGGCTAAAATAACAAAACCATGTAATGTAATGTAATGAACAACCAATGAAAACTAGTGGTCGAGACCTTATAGGAAGGAAAATGAAAAACCTAAACTTGGAAAGCACAAGAACAAAACACCACAACTTGCGTAACTATAAATTATCATGCGTTGACACAAATTTGTTGAAGAAGAAGGAAAAATAAAAAAATAAAAAAAAAAATCCAAAAAATGGTTTCCAAGTTCTTATTAACTACGTTTGTGATCATCTTCTTCTCATTATCATGTTGTTCTCTAGTATTGTGTCAAGACATGGCGGCTCTTCAGGCCGCTCTTGGCGGATCGAACCCTCCGTCGTGCCTGCAATCTATAATTCCTTGCCAATCATTCTTGCACAGCAAAGAAAAGCCGCCCACGGAGTGTTGTGGCCCTCTGCAGGAGGTGGTCAAGAACGACATGGAGTGTCTCTGCAAGCTCTTCAACAATGACAAGATCTTGGCTTCTGTCAACCTTACTCGGGACGATGCTCTCAAGCTCCCGACCCATTGCGATGAAAACACCGATCTCTCCGTTTGTGACAAGTACAAGGGTACGTACATACTAGTTTGTGTCATGTCGTGTCAACTCATTTGTAATCTGCAAGTAGGACTGTCCGTCAATTTGGATCATATTTAGACGGGTACCTTTGGGTTCAGTGTAAACGGGTCTGTTTCAAACCCGTTTGACCCGCCTGAACAATTTGAGGATATTAGTTTATTGGTGTGTTATCTGCTTATTTGAGGATAAAAGTGTAATTTTTTAACGTATCGTATAAACATTAGTCTCTTTAAGTTAATGGGTCAAATATATTGTGTCACATGTAATTTTGGACCTAATTGTTTTAAACGTGTCAGTCGTGTCAACCCGCGACTCATAAACAAGTCACGTTCGTTTTGTGTTATTCAACATATTTAATAAATGGGTTTGGTTCGG
>JAYMSZ010001246.1:0-14992 GCA_036897665.1 Pelargonium citronellum | reverse complement strand
TACCTAATACTACATGAATAATTGACCGAGACTTGAAACTGAGACCTCAAGAGAAGCAAGCGCCTTAAGCCACTTGCCCAACCACGAATGTTTACTAAATGAATATTTACAAAAACATGCATGCATGAACATTGAACAATGAAATGAATGGTGCAGGTTGGCAATGCAGTGACAGACAATTACTATGACAACCTAGGGACAGTGACATACTGGTGGAGCCATGCCATGATCTCTGATAAAACCTATCAGCAGCTCATCAACACATGTGATTTCAGCCGACAAAAGGAATCGAACGAGTGTGAATCTTTGTACACTTATGCTATGGACCAAGAGTTTGGCAACATTGATCAGTACAATATTTATGCACCTCCTTGCAACCATTCCGATGGTACCTCCTCTACCGGAACCCGCCAGGCCATTCGTTTGCCTCATCGCCTTTTCCGGCAGCTCTCCGGGTACGATCCTTGTACCGAGAAATATGCAGAGGTTTACTACAACAGACCGGATGTACAAAGAGCACTTCATGCCAACATAACCAAGATTCCTTATAAATGGACTGCTTGTAGGTCAGTCACTTTAATTTTAGCTTTGATTTGTATCTTTGATCTTTGCTAATACACATTCGTGCTTTGTTTGGAAACAGTGAGATTCTAAACCGAAACTGGAACGACACAGATGTGTCTGTTCTTCCAATTTACAGGGAAATGATTGCTAGTGGTATGAGAATTTGGGTGTTCAGGTTTGTCATCAAAACCTTTGTTTTCAATTATGTTAGGGTCATTGTTGTAATTGGTGTTGAAACGGTGCATGTAGTGGTGATGTGGACTCAGTGGTTCCAGTTACTGCAACAAGGTACTCACTTGCAAAGCTTAAGTTGACAACCAAAATACCATGGTACCCTTGGTATGTGAAGAAGCAGGTGGGAGGGTGGACAGAGGTGTATCAAGGGTTGACATTTGCAACAGTGAGAGGAGCTGGACATGAAGTGCCATTGTTTAAGCCCAGAGCAGCTCTTCAGCTTTTCAAGTCATTCATCACAGGACAGCCTCTCCCCAAGACCTGAACTCAACACACTCTTCACAAACTCTTGTCATTTTTAATTGTTGAAGCAGACAAAGAAAGTATGTGTTATATACTAAAAAAAATATGCAAATATCAGAAGGGAAATGAAATTGTTTCTGTTTGTAGAAAGTGCAATTCATCTGCAGAAAAGACCTATTTGAGGCATTAAAAAAAGCCTGACCAGAGTAACCACATTATTTGGAGCCTTCAGAATACTCAATAACTTACAATGAATAAATCAAACACTACCACTCCCTAAAACAGTGAGTAACCACATGATTCGTTTTTCTTTCACCTAAAAGATTACGTCATTACAAAAACTACATGTTGTACATAACTGCTCAGAGATTAACTAGAATTTAGCCCTACAAACAATAGTGCCAGCAGCTGCTAATTCACAAAGCCCAAAATGGCCTGTGCTCTGTAACTGTAGTGCAGTTGCTAAGTGATTCTTTGCTGGTTTCCTCATCGTCGTCATCTTCCTCCCCGTACTCCATTAGCTTCACCAAAGTATCTGCAATACACAGATAGTTTGACATGAGCTTATGCAGTATAGTCAGAAGCAATACATAAACAAAACGATGGAAAAAGATGTGGCCTTTCCAATTATTAAAATTTTCCACATGCTACTATGCTAGGTAGTATAATAACCAAATATCATAAAAATAACAAGATAAAGTAATGCAAAAGTCTCTATGCCTACCAGGAACTGTTTCAGGTATTGTCTTGTTCAGTATATTGGTCTTGTCATGCACTTTTACCGTCGTTGATGAAGTGAACTTTGGTGGCGGTGGTGGTGGGGGCATAGATTTTGGAGGGGGAGGCGGCATAGCCTTTGGAGGGGACAAAGGCTTTCCATTGGATGAAAGCTGCACCAACTTCTTTGGGGCTGGCATGGTTGAAATATTTCTCACTCCCAAACCTGCAGTTGGTTCACTTGATTTTGGATAATCCACTCCCTGCCATGAGTTTTGAAAGGAAAAAAAAAAGGCAAACCAAATTCACAACAGCAGTGAGGTCAACAAACAATATACATAAAAAAAAAATGGAAGATGCAAGAAACATTCAAATAAATATACAAGGAAAATTTGGAAATAAGAGTTTTGGAGTCAACATCCTTAAGTTACACAAACTAATACAAGCTTTTAAATTAGTACTGGCATAGAGTTTTCTAGGGACGGTAGGTATGCCTACCAAATTTAGAGGGTAAGCAAATTGGTATTTCAAATCACTATATTTATATGATCTGCCAGTTGAAAAAAGATGGCAATATTAAAGAGACTACACGTGTTTGTAAAACAAAACCATGAGGCAATGAGTTCAAAACTACAAAGTTGAAAACAAGTAGAAACACATGATATACTTTATATATAAGACTAACTTATACCAAATGCATGATTGAACAATTAAGATCACACTAAGGTCCTTAATAAACAGCTCTTAAATGATCTTGAGAAGAGCATACTACGCCACCATTGATATCAGCAATGGTAGAATCTCTTCTCCAGAAGACAATCTTGTATGAACTAATGGTGGCACCTACCAAGTAAGCCAACACTGGACCAATAGCACAAAAGTGCAAATTATGTGTTCTTACATCATCTACCACATGATGTACAACAATAAACCAATCAGCATATGATCTTGCATTGGTGGCCCCTGATCAAAGATTTTTTTGATGAAGCAAGTGCTCATCCCATGGCAACTCCAAAAGTGAAAACCCTGTGAAACCTACAAACCAATGATCCAATATAGAGGTCCAGTATCAGCCTGTTAGCTTCATAGAAGGTCAGAGAAAATACCTGGAATATTAAGCAGTGAAAGTCAGCACAAGCATACAACCATATTCCAGAGATAACATTGAAATGAAGATACTAGCAAACACATTCAGTGAACAATATGTTCTTGTTAATAATGAAGCGGACAGCAGGCAAATTTTGTTTAATGCCCACTTAAGATTAATGAATTAATATTCGTATGACGGACAGCTCAAGAATCTGGCTCAAAATTTTGAAAGCTGAGAGAAAGGGGGTTTAACACAAAAGTATATACAAAAAACCTGTAGTTCAGCATTCAGCTGCACTATAATCCAAATTATCAACAGTAAATGCAAAACTCTACTAGTGAGTAAATGTAAGCTGAGTTGGTAATAGAGCCAGGCTACTAGAGATATATCTAACTCGTGTATTGATACTCAACTAAAATAAGTAAACCTCTCACTCAAGCAAGATTTATAAGTGTCATTATATTACCCTTCACAAGGAATCGTTATAAGAAAAGCCATAGACAGTATTAAGAACAAAAATATACAAAAGAAAATTAGTACAAAAGAATATGATAACCTACCTCTCTTGATGCAAAATATAATATGCATCTGTATGTACCACCTTACGTCTCAGAAAACTAAATACTCATTGAATACACAAATTATAGATTCGGTTGGTTTCATTTTCCAACTATAGTAACATTTTTATTTTGTTTTGTTTTTAAGGAATCCAATTTGCAAATAGTAAAAACACAAAAAGAATAAAACATCAGTCAACGATTCCCAAAGCCAATTAGCAATATGTTATTAATACCTGATGCAGATTGGTAGGGATCTTTGAACCAGCTGGTAATTCTTGGAACTTCCGCTTTTGTGGAGGCCGTTTCTCCTTATCGAGATAGGAGCTTAAACTCAACTTCAATTCCGAACTTGCTACTGGTGTTGAGGGTGCAACCATAGACATGGTGGAAGAAGATGACTGTCTAAGGGCTAGGGCAACTTGTTGTAAAGGCGTCGCTTGAGGATATATCCCACCATAGTATCCACTATAGCTTGTTCCACCAGGTAATGGAGGCTGGGGATAGCCAACCACATTCTGCTGAGGGTGCACGCAATTCAACAATCCCCCAGGTTGGGGTGCTGTACCTTGAGAAAAGACAGTAGTGACTGCAGGGATTGTAACTGATGGAGCTGGTGAACCCACAGTCAATGATGTCAAACTAATAGCCGAACCTGTACTTAGCATATCATTCCCAGAACTCCGAACTCCAGCCAACTGTTGTAGGGGTGGAACAGCACCATAAACTTTACCAGATGAAACCCTAAGACAGTTGAACAATGAAATCATTATACCAATTATTTAGTGTAAACAAAGCATCCAACGAATAAAAACTGATAGGATGCTGAAAACTGATCTTCGTATCATCAGTAAATATAAAATTGGCAGTTCCTACACTTAATTAGAGTAGATTTTCCTGTCAAAGATATCAATCATCGTACAGTAGAAGGTACAAATACATAATCATAAGACCATGTATATTTTCGCTGAAGACCTAAGTGCTTGTGCCAAGAAAATTATATCTTAATTACCTGGAAGCGCCACATTCTACACTGATAGTATCCAAAAGATTTTCAGCCAAGCGCTTAGCATCTTCAAGGCTCTTTGGGTTACTACTTGATAAGAATAGATGAAGTGGCAACTGTCCTGCATGCAGAATGGAAATATACTAACTCTAGCAAAATAAAAGAACAATGTGCTGAACCAACAAGTTTGCAAAAGACCATATAACAGCAAATCTTTACCTTCCCCATGCGCACTTTCAAAGTTTCCCGAACCATGTCCTCTTAGTAAAACAGTTGCTCCTGTTTCATTCATAATGTGATTTATATACTGATCCTGCATGTACAAAACCGAACCGCCAACAAAAAAACAATCTCTCCCAATCGTACGGAGATGTCAGAGAAAGCTTCAAACATTAGAATCACTCATGTTGATAATGTGTAATACAAAATTATAATAAACTGATCAAGTAATAGACGAGATCATGAGAAACATTGAACATCTCTATACAACACAGTGACACCGGCATGAAGGGGCATAAATGTAGATGACCACCCAGCCAAGCCCCATCATATAAATGTACCTATCAGAAACATGAAAGGTAGGGTGAAGAGGAAAACTCACATTTGGTCCACGAATACGAGATGCAATGTTCAATGAGGGGTCAGCGTCAAAGCCCAAAAACACACATGTACTCGATGCCTGAGTTAGATGATTCAATTAGAGAACTTACATGTTTAAAAAATTGAGATATAGTAAGTCCAAAAGGTAACTATGGTATGCATGCATACCTTCATTTCGTTGCTCATAACTGAATGAAGGCCTAAGGAAGTTGACGGTAGATTCTGACCCTTCAGCATTTCTTCAACCATGGCAGCTGCACGATCAACTGCTATTATCCGTTCTGCCGTCTCTTTTAACTGCAGTGTGACAATAAATATATTTAAGGAAAACTATATCTGAATTCCTTAGAAGACATAAATAAAATTGACCTTACATATTAGTAGCAGTTTTTCGCTTTCCCCTTTCCTTTAAATTGCATTTGGGAAGAAAGATTTTGAATAGATTGGAGCACCAAGAGAGGTTTGATTGAAAAAAATTATGGACGCCTAACAACTACTAGCTGACCCTATATTTCATGGTTTCAAGTAATTCAAGCTTGTATAGGGTAAGCACTTATAAGAAGCCTTGCAGCTAGTAGCTCACAGTTCAAGGTTCAGGCATTCAGCAAAATAACACATACTTTGCCCCAAATGATATGGAACTAACCCCACATATAAGGTAATCCTTGCACCAATCTGTTCCCGTTTGTGTATCTTTAAGTATTTATACATCATAAATTTATGCATATCAACAGCAGACCTTCAGTTTGGCATCATAGCAACAAATACGTATTAAACTTCATTCGAAGAATATTCTGACAAATATTTGTTAAAGAGAATCCTAGGGTTTGACTTAGATATTTGTTTAAGAGAATCCTAAGGGGTAGCAAGAATGGGAAATCTCATGGTGGATTAGAAGCCACTTGTCATCTTCCATTGTAACATGTGATGGACCTAATTAAAAGGTATATTGAGTACTATGACAAAATGTAACCAACCAAGCATGAAGGAAGGTTACGAAGCACCATTATATACACAACCCCGTTAAAATAAACTTTTTTTCTAAGATTAATATAGCATACATACATGAGCCCCTGCAGATATGTGAAGATATAATGGCTTTTCACCATCAGGAGGTGAGTTTGGCAGGTGGTACTTGCCCCTACAAAGATATTTGAGCATAAACATAATTCAGTATAATTCAAGAGCAATAAGAAACCCTTTAGCAGCCTTAAATAGTTAACTGACAGACAAACCTTGTAATCACTACAGCACCAGTGCACCTCTGAATCTATAATAATATATCAATCTCTTAGAATATAGCAACAAAACAAAATCATGAAAGCAAACTAAAGAAAATCTAATTCACCTCTTCCTGTATCTGCCGTTTTGTGAGCTTGTAGCGAACAGAAGATTCTGCATCATTTATGACAATTTCACGAGCTATAATTAGCTCATCCTGAATCTTCAACTAAAAAGAGGAAAAACCACAAATAATACGGAAGGTATTAAATAACAACATAAACACTCTGAAGCCAACACAATTCGAAGCATAATCAAGATATAGTATCTAATCTTTTTACCTTGGAGGCCACTGATGCAGACTGTTGCTGTATCAGAGGCGCCTGGAACACCTGAGGCTTTGCGGCACTGCTAACTGAAATTGGATTCATTATAATAGCACCGGAGCTTGGAGCTACACCGGGAAGTGCAATCCCAGCAAGATATCCCATGTTCCCCACTGGAAGAACTCCAGGTACTGCTAAACCAGCAGAAACCAATGAGTCTGCTGGTTGATCCCACTTCCTCTTCTTTCTGCAGCACATTCTAAAGCTTACCATAATGCAGCACAAATAGTACAATACAATACTTGCAAGTAAAGCATAGTAATCCCACCATACTATAACAAAATGAAAGAAGTCGATAACCAACATTTTTGTATTTTAAAAAGTACAATGGCAGGCATTACATAGAATGTCAATCTCTCTGTCTGAGCATCAATGCATTTCAGTGCATCGTCAACAACTTTGGAGAACATTTGACCCTTAAGAAACCCTGAATTGAACTAAAATGAAACTAAAAGCTAGAGCAGTTTACAAGTTCTGGAACAAACCCTATAACCCCCAACCAACTATATTAAGCATATTGGATTTGCATCATGCAATTCATCAGTTAAGAACCAAGAACAACCTCGATAATACTGAAGATCCATAAACCTAAAAGCTAAAACCCAAAACCCAAAACCCTTGAACATCAGCAAAAAAAAAAACGAAATTTGAAGAAAAACACCCCCAACAGCAATAGCAGAAGCAAGATAAGAATCAAGATTGAGAATTTTCAAGAATGAGAAAACTAAGGGGAAAGATAAATTAGGGTTTTGTAGAGGGATGCAATACCTTTGCCTGGTTTGTGATGCGTCGGTGGAGATGGCGGCGCTGTCGGTGGAAACCTTGGGCTCGGCGTCCTCCGTCATTATCTTCCTGAAATTGAAACTGGGGAGAATATGAAGGGTGGTCGGGTTCTGGGAATCGGTAAAAGATTGCGATTTTTATATCACCAGATAATGGGGCTCATAAGTCATAAGCCAAAAGTTTAGTAACCAAGTTGGACGATGAAAATGTAGTGAGTGCGATAACACATATTGAGCTAAGCGGTTAGAGATATCAATACCGTGTTGCAATTTGTGTGGCGGGGTTTAGGGTGTCGCTCTAAAAGAGAGTGAAAAATATTATTTCTTCGAATATGATGTCTCGTGCCTTGGTCCAACCAAATTAGACCATATCAAAGCACCATAGTCCATCTGAAATTGAACTGGTTTGACTAGCTGAACCGCTAAATGGAACCATGTATATAATAAGATGTAAGGTTTTTGAGTAAAAGATGAGATGATGGTTAGAACAATATATTTACTTGCGTAAAAAACGAAAACGAACACTAATTTTAAAACAAAAATTCAAGTAAAACACGACAATCATTTTGAGACAGAGTGTTTACATGTTTAAAATTCTAGATTTTACGCCAAGAGTGATTTGATTTAGAATGAAACATCAATCATATTGAAACACTGTTAAATTCAATAACAATACAAAATTAGACAGTTTAACTTGCAAGTAGCAACAAGTAACAACAAAAAATGGCAACAAGAAACACTTTTTTTTTTTTTGGCATTTGCGTTGGCGAGACAATGGAGAGCAAAATCATATTTATCTGTGCGCGAAAATCGGCATGGAAATGGATGTATTAATTTGAAACATGCGATTTTGGCATTCCTAGCTTAATTGAAGCCATTTTCTCTTCTTCTCTCTCTTCAATTTTCACCATATAAATGTCTCACTCTCTACGCCATTGCATCTCCTTAATTTTCTGCTTTTTCTCTCTATCACAACTCACATACATACTTGCTCACTCCTCATCATCTTCATTTCCCAAAACTAAATATAACCATAACAAATAAGTAATAATCATGGAGATTTTAATCTTTATGTAGCACTTGAAAAAGATTAAGAAAAAGAAAAATCACCATTTGTCCCCGTACGTCTCATCGTACCCAGGTGACCAATTTCTCAGTCTTTCCATTTATATTCATGGACATTTTTATTTTTGATCTGATCCTAAATGTTCTTTAGTTTCACTCGCATTTCGTTATTGGGTTTGGTTCATTTGTTGATCACATGCTCTTTGATTTGTTGGTGATATATATAATTTGAGTGAGCACTGGATTTGAATCTTCGATCAATATTTTTTTGAAATTTATTGATTGCTATTTCCTACAAGTTTCTCTGGTTTTTATTATTAAATCATGTTATTCTTGATTGGTTATATGATATTGCTCGATCATTATGGTACAGTTACGATCCATTTGAGAGAATTGGTTTTGTAAGAGATATGTGATTCTGTGATTTCATCTTCCATATTTAACAGAAAAAACTCTTGAATTCGATGGCAGGAACGAAGAAATGAGCGCTTTTTTATCGCCCAACGTAACATCAAGGTCTCTTCCATGCCATCCTATTGCTGCCTTTAGAGCTCATCGCCACCCAAGTCATGTCCAATCTTGTTTCAGAACTGTGTCCATCAGAAGGTGTGTGCAGCTTATTCCAAAACTCTTATTTACTTATAATCTTGCTTTTGTTACAATATGACATGTATGTCTTACAGGAATTTTTTTTATCCATGCAATTTGATTTGTATACCATCAAGAACTATTGTATTCGCAAAAAAGGTATGCATTAAATTTGTTTGTTCAACACACTTCTCGTGTCGGGTTGTAGGCAGGTGCCCACCCTATTTTTGATAAATTTGTGAAATGACAATGATCCCTGATGTTACATGGCAGGGCTTTTCTGGTGATCACGCGGGTGGTGGATCGCAAGAAGACGAGCTCAAGGAAATTAAAAGAGCTCTTTCCGAGGCTAAGGCCCGAGAAGAAACTATGCAGAAGGAGAGAGATCGATTACTCATAGAGTTGGCTCGGTCCAAGGACAAACAAAAGGAAAATTTAGCTGCTGTAACACATGACAAGGACTTGGCACTCACAGAACTCGTTTCAGCAAAATCTCAGTTCCATCAGAAACTGCAAAACACCATGGATGAGAAGTCTAACTTGGAATCCAACCTAGTCCTCGCGAGACAAGACTCCGTTGAACTCGCGGTGCAAGTTGAGAAGTTAGCAGAGTTTTCTTTCAAGCAAGTCACGTCCCACATTCTTGAAGATGCACAAATGAGGGTTTCAGCTGCAGAAACTTCAGCTGCCGAAGCAGCTCGCAAGTTCGAGGAGCAAATAAGAAAAACAACTGAGAGCACCATATCGTCTTTCGTGGAGCAGTCGAAAGACGCTATAGAGAAGGCTTTAGCTGTAGCAGAAAGAGCTGGTGACTACGCAACAAATGCTGTTGCAGCATTTACAGATGTTATGAATCCAAGCGATGAGATCGCTTCTGTTCAGTCTGATAAATTTAAGTTACAAGATGTTGTTACTGATTTAGAGTCTCAGTTGTTGCTCACAAAAACTGAGGTTGATAAGTTGAAAATGGAGCTGGAAGTGGCTCGCTCCCGAGCAAATGAATCAGAGCTTCGTGCGAACAATGTGAAGAAAGCATTGCTCGAGTTTCAGGCCTCAAGTGGGAAAAGAAACCAGAAGCAGAAAGATGAAATTAAGCTATTCATAGAGAAGATGAAGGAAGATGCGGAAGAGAAAAAGAAGATGGTTTCTGAGACTTTTGAGGCTGATTTGGAAAGTATCAAGACTGCCATTGAATCTGCGAAAGAAACAGCTCGTTCAAGAGACGACGCCTATGTGAGAAGATGTGAAGCTCTACAGAGATCTTTGAAAGCATCCGAAGCAGCTATAGATAAGTGGAAACAAAGGACAGAAGTAGCAGAGTCGCTGTTACTGAAGAAAGCACCATTGTCCGAGAAAGATAAGGATGGCATCTATATGCTCAATGGCGGACGAATAGACTTATTGACAGACGATGATTCGCTGAAATGGAAGCTTCTTAGTGATGGTCCTCGCCGCGAGATACCTCAGTGGATAGCGAGGAAGATAAGGTCTATCAATCCTAGGTTCCCACCAAGAAAAGTTGATGTATCGAAGGCCTTGACGTCTTCATATAGAACCCTGGACTTGCCAAAACCTAGCGAAGTTTGGTCTATTTCACAGCAAAAGCCAAAGGAAGGAGATATGCTTATTGAGCATGTAATTGAGAAAGAAACTATAAAGAAGAAACGGGAGGATCTTGAGCGTGCTCTTGAGCGAAAGACCATACAATGGCAGCGGATGCCAGAACAAAAGAAATTAGGTAAGTTTGCTTTACAATGTCCATGAAGCATGATTCCAAAAATGTGGTTGCATCTGATCAGCATTGACATGAATTTGAATGCAGAATCAGGAACTGGAACGGGGCGCGAAATTGTGGTTAGTTACATACTTTACCCTCAAAATTTATCGTTGTTCTATGTTATCAGTCTGTCTGTCAAAAGTTACTTTTAACAGGTTTAACGCGTCTCTTTCTTGAAGTTTCAAGGTTTCAATTGGGAAAGTTGGAGGAGGCAGTGGTATATGGAGTTAGCTCCTAAAGCTGCTGATTTGTCAAATTGTGGAATAACTTCTGTGTGGCTGCCCCCACCAACTGAATCTGTGGCTCCTCAAGGTATTGTTTTATTATTTTTATAGAATTTGTATCATTTAGATTTTTTAGAGTATTGATTGACAAATGATGTGTGCAGGTTATATGCCCTCTGACCTTTACAACTTGAACTCAGCTTATGGTACAGTGGAGGAACTTAAACATTGTATAGAGGAAATGCATTCCCATGACATTCTGGTATGTTTCAATTCCAAAAATTTAGGATGATTAAGAGAGCTTTTGTGATGATCAACATTCTTGCACAAACATTTGACTAATCTGATATGCTTGATCTTAGTGGTATGTTGTAGAAATTGTTTGTCTGTATTCTCTCACACTTGCTATATGTGCACTTTATGTTTATAGGTCTTGGGAGATGTTGTGCTAAATCATCGATGTGCACATAAACAGGCAAGTAATGCTTTAGTAATTGATTTAAACGTACAAATTTTGATTTGAACAATGTATAAATTCAGAGTCCAAATGGTGTTTGGAACGTATTTGGTGGAAAGCTTGCTTGGGGACCTGAAGCAATTGTTTGCGATGATCCGAATTTCCAAGGCCGAGGAAATCCATCGAGTGGTAATTCTTTCGTTCTAATTTTTCAAAATGACCATATAAAATAGGCATAGGAGACTCATTTCCTCTTCTTTAACTGCGTTTTTTAGGTGATATATTCCATGCAGCACCAAATGTAGATCATTCGCAGGAATTTGTACGAAAAGACATAAAGGAGTGGCTGAATTGGCTTCGTAGTGATATTGGTTATGATGGTTGGCGCCTTGACTTTGTTAGGTATTTATGTTATTTGACATTTTTGTGTTAAGCTCTTTGTTGATGGGTATTGACAGCTTATGTTTGTGTCTTTTTTGCAGAGGCTTCTCTGGTACTTATGTGAAAGAATATATAGAAGTTTCACATCCTGCCTTTGCCATTGGCGAATATTGGGACAGTTTAGCATATGAGAATGGTGACTTGTGTTACAATCAAGGTAGATCCTTTTGAAAATGAGCTTTCTGTTTCATCTGTTATGTCTATTCTCATATTTAACTTTGATCTGGTTTGGATGATAGATGCTCATCGGCAACGGATTGTTAATTGGATCAATGCCACCGGAGGTACTTCCTCAGCATTCGACGTTACAACAAAGGTACGTATTTGAACAATTTGGCTAAGTTTGATCAATAAATATTAATAATGCACGGAAATGAATGAACCAACCTTGTATTTGTGATATAAAATATTAGGGTATTCTCCATTCAGCTCTGCACAACCAGTATTGGCGGTTGATTGATCCATCGGGAAAACCCACCGGAGTGATGGGGTGGTGGCCCTCTCGTGCCGTCACTTTCCTAGAGAACCATGACACTGGTTCAACTCAGGTACTTACTTACTTAAAAGAACCAATTCAACTAAAAGTTTAAACTAACAATATAATGATCGTCTTCTTCTCTTCCTTTGAAGGGTCATTGGCCTTTTCCGCGAGATAAGCTTACACAGGGATATGCATACATATTAACCCATCCAGGAACAGTAAGTTGTTTAATCTATGGAACATTTATGGCTAATATATAGATCCTCTTTTTATTTCATATATGTGTATGATTGTGTATATGAATTTGGGTGCAGCCAGTAGTTTTTTACGACCATCTGTATGATTTTGGCATCCGGGATGTGATAACTGAGTTAATTGAGGCTCGGAGACAGGCCGGGATACACTGCCGGAGTAGTGTGAAAATACTACATGCAAACAATGAAGGGTATGTTGCACACATTGATCAGAGACTGGTAATGAAGATTGGGTACTTTGATTGGAATCCTTCAAAGGAGCTTCATTTAGATGGGAGCTGGGCCAAGCTCATTGATAAGGGACATGATTATCAAGTGTGGTTGAGACAATAATCATTTATTTAAGCCCTCCAAGGTAATGTTTATATCCACTTTTTACTTATATGAATCACATTCATATTTAAGACCAGTAGCTGATATGTATCATTCTTCTCTTGGATTGAATTTATGTAAAAGACTAGATTGTTGTCAACCTTTTTGTTTTGTTGTAAACCTATGTAATTGTTTACATTTAAATAAATAAATAAATAAATAAATGTCATTTAACCATCTCAAGGAGTGTCCAGGTTAGTCAAGTTAGGAGCTTTCAAAGAAAGCCTGGGAGGATCTTTATCTTTCATAGAGATTTTTCTATGCCATAAAGACTTTATCTGGGTCAAGGCCATATATTTATTCTCCTTTTCCTTTTCTCATAGACTTAGAGTCAATAAAGTTTCATTTTGAAACACAATCTATCTTTTCTTTGTTACAGAATCTGACTTTGGTATTCATAAACTATTTGAATTGATAAAAGAATTAAGAACATAGCATTTTATGAAGAAAAAGAAAACTTATAGAACATCATATGATCATGCATCACTAGTTCTTTATTTTGTGTTTGCTTGTGGTGAAAATGGGTCCCCATGTTAAATAAAACAATTTGGAATTTCTTAATCTTAATTGTTTTCTTTAATTTAAGTTTTTGTGTTGTTCTTTAATCTTTCTAAAAATTAAAACTGAAAGTATTATGTTTTTCGAATTATCGTAGAATTTTAAAAGAAAACTGAATATTGTAAATTGGTTTAAATCAGCGTGCGCTACTCTATTCAGTTACTCCTCCCAAATCCATCAGATTCTGCACGACCTATTTGGCTCGTGCAAGAGGTTATGCATTAGCTATGTGAACTCTAGAAATTAATTTTGATACACGTCTCTCGTGCGACATTTGTGCAACAAGTCGTGACAACGTTTCCAACGCCAAAGTAATAGATGGCCTTAAATTCTTCCAAGAAAAATGTTGAATCTTTCCAACACTCGCATGTTATTATTTTTTCCAAAATAAAATGTGTGACCAATTATCTAAAATGTTGGAACTATTATTTATTGCAGGGTACTCATCTAAAATGTTGGAATTATGATTAAGCCCGGCCCAAATTTCTCAGGACTCTCCATAAAGACCAAATTGCCCTTATAGTTTTGGTTTTTATTTTTGAATTTATAAAAACCCCAAAAATGGAACCCATCTAATTTGTACTGTACCTAACCCTCTCATTTGCCCGACCCGGCGGCGGGAAAAAATAAGAATATATACACACTTTTTATTTTCTTCACAAAATCAGAAATCAAAATAATGGATCCAAAATTAAAAAAAAATGTCTCCAACAATAAATTGACAGGCGGCCACGCGTGTCCGTAAGCGCGTGGTATCCGGATATCCCAAACCACTTTTCAACGCACATTTCCTTTTTCTCCTTCTCCTCATCGAACCACACGCGCCCAGCCTCGCGTGCTTGTATCTCACATCACTACCCAGATCTCATCAAATCCGACGGTGGAGAAACAAAGGTATTCGAACACGTGAGAAGCGTCAAGAAGTTGTCATTGTCACATCAGCTTCGGAACACGAACCTGAGGCTCGGGACCGGTCTGCATATTATAATTGTTATTTTTGTATTAATTTGAGAGGAAAAATATAATAATAATTATTGTCACAGTGCCGATCCCTTTATCTTCGGCTCTCTGGCCTGAAAATCAAAATTTCTCTTCCTCTTCTTCGTCTTGCACTGCACACAAAGCAAAGAAAAAAAAAAAAACAGAGCTTTTTGTTGTTACAGAACGAGAGAGAGTGAGAGAGGTAAGCCATTGGAGCTGCGCCGTTTTGGAGCTCGACGAGGACATGGGAACTGGGATTGGGCAGACAGGAGCTCACCGTTTTGATCGCCATGTCAAGTAACTTGAAAACGACTTCGTAAACGCACACTCTCTGCCTGAGAGCCCTAACATCTCTCTTGCTTAGATCACACTGGCTGCCCACTCTGAGGTCAGC
>JAYMSZ010001245.1:0-14992 GCA_036897665.1 Pelargonium citronellum | reverse complement strand
TATCAGTGGTCTGTTCCACGTGATGTCTCCGTGCCTCATTTAAACCTTGAGGACCTTTAGGCTAGCCAAATCATGGGGGCTTTGCGAATATCTCATTTAGGCAATGGGGACTTCTATATGAGATTGTCCTTGGGGACTTTATGATACTGGGGAGCTTTATTTCTCGCGCCGGTGAAAAATAAACCTTGGTTAGAGGAACCTTTTCTTGAGAGACTAGATCCAGAGAGGCCTTTGCCTGAAAGAGGTATTTTTTTTAATAACCATGTCGATCGTACTGATCTAATTTTAAGTTTTTGAGTTCATATTCAGTAGCTAGAAGAGTTTGGTATTTTTAGCTAAAATCTATTCAGTTGTACTGACATTTAATCTGATTTACACGTCAACTTTATGCCTCAATTGAATTGAATTTAAAGTTCTTAAATTATTCTGAATAATGATTGTGGTGGTATTCATTTTCAATTGAACTGAAATCTTGATTTTGGGGTTTTGTATTATTGTTGGAGATACTTATGGTGTATTTTTTGGTGTAGCCGCTTTCAAGACTGCATATGTTTGTAGCAATAGTATAACACCTCAAATAATCTCATGTCATGCTGGTGAGGTATGTATTGAAAATGTACTGTATTTTGTGTCATTACAATTTTCCAGTTATCTTCTCCACATCTTCACAATTTAAGTCTTATTTTATATTTTTATTTCAAAATTTATTGTCTTGAATTTATTTTCCTAGAACTTGTACCACATAAATGAAGTATTTTTTATTGGTAACAACATCCAGGGATCCTCTATAGATCAAAGATAGATCTCCTGGTGTTGTGGAGTTTCCAAATTATTGTCATCATCATTGTTAGAGCTCTCCTATGATTAGTTTTTGTCGGAAAAGTTTTAGTGGAGTGAGTGTCAAATGTGCTCAATATATGATCAAAGCCATTTTTTGTATTTCATATGAACTGATCCTTCAATTGTCCACCGTTTGTTTTTGTGATTTTCTCGATTTTGTAGAATTTTTATTTGTCGGTTTGCTCGGAAATTAAAAGTCTAATTTCTCTTCTCTTTTTTGTCTGTTTGGTTTCTAAGAACTTTTTTTGGGCATTTTGAAAATTATGGGATTTTAGTTTTCTTGGGTTTTAGACATTTCTGTTATTATTTTTTGTGTATATAGCGAAGAAATGATTTTAGCTCGTTAGATCCAGAGATCTTTTGGTTTTCCCTGCTAGCGCCGGCTTATCCGGCAGCCCCTGACCACACATTTAGCAACATATCATGTCTCAGCTTTGTTGATAGCTCCATTACCACAATTGTTTTTATTCCACAATTTTTGTAGTTTTCATATTACTATTCGACAATTGATTATTTTTAATTTTATAATTTAAATGTTAATAATTAATTTAAATTTTCACAATATTTAAGTAATAATTAATTCTTTTCCATTTCAAAAATTATCTTTCACTAATTTATACCCTGTAGAACCCTGCATTCATCACAATTTCAGCAAATTTTGAAATCCCTTCCAAATTCTGCATTGTTTTCTTTGTAGTTTTAAGTGTTCTTCGTAAGATTTTCAGTGGAGTGAGTGTCAAAATTGCTCGTTAATTTGATCAAAGCCATTTGTTGTATTTTGTACGAACTGATCCTTCAATTTTGAACAGTTTGCTTTTGTGAGAATCTTCCCAATTTTTTTAGTAAAGTTTTGTTGTTTGTTGTACTAATTTTCTCAGATAAAGTCCAATTCCTCTTTGTTCCAGTGATCAAAGCCATATTTTTTTTTTGTATTTCGTAGTATCTGGTCCTTCAAATTTGTTTCGTTTGTTTTTGTTGATTTTTCAAGATATCTGTAGTAAAATTTTGTTGCTTTTCTGCTAAATTTCCTTCGAACATTCCAATTTCTCTTTGTTTCTGTGTCTATTTCGTTTCTGAGAAAATTTTTATTTCAAAAAGGGCGGGATTTTTTATTTCAAGGGTTTTAGAATTTTTGTTGTTGATTTTCTTCAAAGTTATATATTGAGCGAAGAGATGATTTTGGCTCTTTTGATTCAGCGAGTTTTGGGTTTTCTCCTAGAATTGAAAACCCTAACAACTCCGTAGAACTCACAACGTCGGCAGATCTGGAAGCATCGGCCATATATCCTTTAGCGGCGTCTCCGTCATCCCCGGACACGCCTGTAGCCCCATCTCCGGCGAGAGTAAGTGGAGTTTCTTCTTCCTCCTCGGACACGCCTGTAGCCCCATCTCTAGCAAAGAGAAACTGGAGTTTCTTCTTCCCAAAGAAGAAAAGAGGAATGTAGAAGAATTACGATCCAACCGAAGACATCTCTGATCCGAACGATCCTACAAAGAAGTCTCGTAAGATTGTTCAGGAGATAATGAACTGTTCTTTGCTCACATTTGAAAATTTTGAATTTCAGCACTGTCAGTTTGTGCTTTTTACTGTTATGTTTTGCATCATTAGCTATGTTACAATTACAAATTTCAATCGTGGCGTGTGATTAATGACTTGTGGTTTTTATTTTAAGTTTTGAAGTAGAGTTCAAGTATGTAGATGCCTTGTTAGGGTTTGATGCAAAGTGGGACCGCTAGATTTTGTTCAATTTTAGAATCTATGGTTGTTCTCCGATTGATATCATGTCTAGTGTTCATGACGTAGGATGTTGCAACAAAGATAATGTTGTTTGCACATCGTGTTGTTCAAAGTATTATCGTTCTCTATTAAAAAGCCACGATATCGAGGGGCACTCTTTGCCACTCTACTTCACATGGGGATTATATGACAACTTTGTATAAAATTTATTTTCTTCAAAAAATTTATAGTCATTGCATAAACACATTTTCCTTTGAAATTATCCGCTTAGTGTTTGTAAATTCGATATCACTCTATGTTTTTCTATTTGAATAAACACTTTTGCTTACCATATATTATACTCTTATGGAAGTTTATATTTATTAGTCTTGTATGGTCATTGATGTGCCTGTTTTGACTTTCGGTAATCCCAAACACACTATAAGTGTCTTCTTGTCCACGTGAGCTGAGGTATATAGCCTAGTGTCCAAGTTCTTTGTTGAATTGTTCTAAGTGTCCAACTTTGTTCAAGTATCAAGTCTCAAATCTAATCTCCAAGCTAAGGTATCTTCAACCTCTTCAACCTATAGCCTTTGAGAAAAAAACACACGAAAGGAACGAATACCTGGGGTGGGGTTACTAGGACTTACTCTTCAGGCGTGAGAGTAAGTCCTTGTACGGTAACAAGAATGCTCTTTAGAGATTTTCTAGAGAGAGAAAGCTAGAAAGATAAGTCAATAAATACCCCTCTCATTGTAAGAGAGGGAGGACTTGAATTCTATCTCTCTAGCTTTCTTTCTCTATAAAAGCTTTCTAGTGCTCTCTTGTTTCCAACAAAGGACTTACTCTCACACCGGAGGCGTCGTCCCAGAAATACCACCCCGGGTACTTCGTTGCTTGTGTGTGTTGTCTTCTCGCAGGCCCAGGATCGCAGAGACGAAGACAACAAGCCTTGACATCTCAGCTTGGAAAGGAGACTTGACACTTGTGACAGTTGGACACTTAGAACAATTTGACATGGACTTGGACACTTAGGCTAGACACCCTCACTACGTGGACAAGAAGATCCTACAACAACAACATTCTCTCCTAGTATGTTTGAGTTGACCCTTCAGGTCAAAACAAGCACATCATAAGGGGTGGAAATTAAGGCGAAATTTTGAAGTTTTTCCAATTTAGTCTCCCTAGAATGTACAGTCGCGACTGTTTAAGTAGTGTCACAGTCGTGAATTTGCATTATTTTTGCCCTTGATAAACCCACAATCGGGACTGTGACGTATGCAAACATGTGTCACAGTCACGACTTTGCACCTTTGACGTTTGTTAACCAGCCACACAGTCGCGACTGTGACATGTTCCTGAGGATTGCACGGTCATGACTCTTGCCTTTAACTCCCTTTTGACTTTATCCACAGTCGCGACTGTGACAAATTTTTGAGGACTGCACAATCGCGACTTTGCCCGTTGACTAGCCTTAACCTTGCCCACAATCCTGACTTTGACAAGTTTATGAGGATTGCATAGTCGCGACTGCCATATATGTTTTTGAGAATATGGAAGCGTATATCAACTGTCTTTTCCATCAAAAGCTTCCGCTCTCATACTGTTTGGACCTGAACACCTTTCATTGAAAAAAAGTGCATGTGCATCAGGTTCTCCCACGGGCAGGTGATCCTTGAACCACTAGGAATGGTCGTCAACGTTAACCCTTTGGTATGCAAAGAGGTACAAGTCGGAAGCTTGAATGCGAAATATAATTGCCACTTCTTCTTCTTCATCATTGGTCACAACCACCGTGAAATTGATCCAAACTAGATTCTCGCCTGGCGGATGTAGTAGTCCAACCATCATAAAGTAAATTTCAGCAGTCATCCTTCTCAACACGGCTAAAGCATTGAAGAAGGTGTTTGTGTTCATGTTGTACAGAACCATAGCAACAGGAGGGTTATCCATTTCCTATTTTTTCGAGAAAAAAATCATAAGATACAAATATGATATAAGAGTAATATTATATAAGAGGTGAAAAAACTTACATATCAAGAAGGTGAGGAGCTTTAGAGTTTGCTTGAGTCTGAGCAAAGTTTCGAAGAGCTACTGTGTACTTCTCAGAGCTATATAGCAGACCGTGTGGTTGGTTCTTGGTTTACATATAAAAGGTTCTCTTTTTTCAAGAAAGAAGTAAATGCAGATATAAAATTAATAGGATATGTAAAATAAACAAAACATAATTTATATTCATTCATTAAAAAGAAGTCGTGTTTTTAAAGTTTGAATACTACTAAATATGGAGATGACATTAATGCAAATTAGATATGGATGTTGGAAAGTTTAGAATATAAAACTTTTGTTATGTATATGGAGATGACAATACTATACGTCTATATCAATAACACACGCCCATAATCTTTCATCCACTAGATTTTAACAATATTTTCGAAGGAACAGTACCATTTCAATAATGGAAATAAGGTATGGATGTTAGAAAGCTTAGAATAGAAAACTTGTGTTGTGTTGACTCTTATGTTGGATCTTTTTGTATATAGTTTGCATATATGAATTTCTAGTTTCTAGTAAAAAACAAAAAAAATTATTCATACCATGTTTTTCATTCGCCAATAAGATTGCATATAATTTTGTTCTGACTTCTGAACAGCTGATCTGCTAGCTAAGAAACTTAATTTCATCTTTCACAAATGCGTTTTTTGTCTTTCTTCTATCGGCCTCTCACCAACTACTGCTAGAACATATATTTTGCAATCTCCCTTTATGCAACTCTTTTATTCTAACTCTGATTTACCTTCGTTGACCAGCCCCACAATCGCTACTATGATATGTTTCTAAGGATTGCGCAGTCACGACTCTTGCCTTTAACTCCCCTTTGACTTTTTCCACAGTCGCGACTGTGAAAATTTTTTTAGGATTGCATAGTCGAGACTTTTCCCATTGACTAGCCTTGACCTTGCCCACAGTCGATATTGTGACAAGTTTATGAGGATTTCACAGTCGCAACTGTCGTATATGTTTTCGAGAATATGGAACAGATATCGACCGTCTTATCTATCAAATGCTTTCGCTCCCATATTGTTTGAACCCGAATACCTTACATTGAATGTAAGTGCATGTGCATCAGGTTCTCCCATGGGCAGGTGATCCTTGAACCACCAGAATTGGTCGTCAGCGGTAACTCTTTTCTATGCATAGAGGTACAGGTCGGAAGCTCGAATGCGAAATATAATTCTCACTTCTTCTTCTTCATCATTGGTCATAACCACCATGAAATCGATCAAAACTGGATTCTTTTTCGGCGGATACAGTAGTCCAACCATCATAAAGTAAATTAAAGCAGTCACCCTTCTCAACACGGCTAGAACATTAAATGAGGTGTTTGTGTTCATGCTGTACCAAACTGTAGCAACAGGAGGATTATCCATTTCAAAGATTTTTGAAAAAAATATATATATCATAAGATAGAAGTATGAGATAACAGTAATATCATAGAAGAAGAGAAAAAACTTACAGATCAAGGAGGTGAGGATCTTGAGAGTTTGCTTGAGTCTGAGCAAAGCTTTGAAGAGCTACTGTGTACTTCTCAGAGCTATATTGTAGACCGTGTGGTGGGTTATTAGTTTACATATAAAAGGTTATTTTTTTCGAGAAAGAAGTAAACGCAAATATAAATTGAATAGGAAGTATGAAATAAACAAAACCTAATTTATATTCATTCATTAAAAAGAAGTCATGTTTTTAAAGATTGAATACAACTAAATATGGAATTGACATTAATGCAAATCAGATATGGATGTCAGAAAGTTTAGAACAGAAAACTTTTGTTATTTCTATGGAGATGACATTGTTATACGTCTTGTAACACAATCCTATAATCTTTTACCCACGAGATTTTAACAATATTTTCAAAATATTAGTATCATTTCATTAATGCAAATCAAATATGGAAGTTGGAAAGCTTAGAATAAAAACTTGAGTTGTGTAGACTCTTACGTTGGATCTTTTAGTACATAGTTTGCATATATGAATTTCTGGTTTCTAGCAAAAAAAAAAAAATTACTCGTACCATGTTTTTCATCCGCCAATAAGATTACATATAATTCTATTCTGACTTCTAATCAGCTGATCTACTAGCCAAGAAACTTAATTTCATCTTTCACAAATGCGTTTCTGTCTTTTTTTTTATATGTCTTTCATCAGTTACTACTAGAACATTCATGTTGCAATCTCCCTTGATTCACTTCTTTTCATCTAACCCTGATTCACCTTCGTTGACCACACCATAGTCGTGACTTTGACATGTATATGAGGATTGAACAGTCGCGACTCTTGTCTTTTACTCCCCTTTGACTTTGTCCACTATCGCGATTGTGACAAGTTTTTGAAGATTGCGCACTCAAGACTTGGCCCCTTGACAAGTTTTGACCTTGCCCACTGTCGTGACTGTGAAAAGTTTCTGAGGATTGCACAGTTGCGACTGCCTTATATGTTTTTGAGAATATGGAAACATATATCGACCGTCTTGTCCATCAATTGCTTTCGCTCTCATACGGTTTGAACCTGAATACCTTCCATTGAATGGAAATGCATGTGCATCATGTTTTCCCACAGGCAGTTGATCCTTGAACCACCAGAAATGGTCGTCGACGGTAACCTTTTGGTATGCACAGAGGTACAGGTCGGAAGCTCGAATGCGAAATATAATTGTCAATTCTTCTTCATCATCATTGGTCACAACCACCGTGAAATCGATCCAAACTGGATTCTCTCCCGGCGGATGCCATATTCCAACCATCATAAAGTAAATTTCAGCAACCACCCTTCTCAATGCAGCTAGAGCATTGAAGTAGGTGTTTGTGTTCATGTTGTACCAAACCGTAGCAACAGGAGGATTATCCATTTCCTAGATTTTTGAAAAAAATATATCATGAGATAAAAGTATGAGATAAGAGTAATATCATAGAAGAAGAGAAAAAACTTACAGATCAATGAGGTGAGGTGCTTCAGAGTTTGCTTGAGTTTGAGCAAAACTTCGAAGAGCTACTGTGTACTTCTCAGAGCTATATTGCAGACAATGTGGTGGGTTTTTTTTTATATGCGACGGGACAGCAGACCTACAAAGGCCAGTGTTTCTCACTTCCAAGTGGGGGCATCACCCGAGTTGTTACCTATAAATCCTACCTCATACCGTCAGCAAGGAGGCTCAAACTTGAGACATCAAAGGAAATCCAAAGCGCATCAACCGCTTGGCCTAACATGTCTTGGTGTGTGGTGGGTTATTGGTTTACATATAAAAGGTTTTTTTTCTAGGAAGAAGTAAACGCAAATATAAACTAAACAGGAAGTATGAAATAAACAAAACCTAATTTATATTCATTCATTAAAAAAAGTAATGTTTTTAAAGATTGAATACAACTAAATATGTTGATGACATTAATGCAAATCAGATATGGATGTTGGAAAGCATAGAATAGAAAACTCATGTTATGTATGTGGAGATGACATTACGATACGTCTAATAACACAATCCTATAATCTTTTACCCATGAGATTTTAACAATATTTTCAAAAGAACAATGTCATTTCAGTCATGCAAATCAGATTTGATGTTGGAAAGCTTAGAATAGAAAACTTGTGTTGTGTAGACTCTTATGTTGGATCTTTTAGTATATAGTTTACATATATAAAGTTATGGTTTCTGGCAAAACAAATACTTGTACCATGTTTTTCACCCGCCAATAAGATCGCATATGATTCTACTCTGACTTCTAATCAGCTGATCTTCTAGCCAAGAAACTTAATTTCATCTTTCACAAATGCGTTTCTGTCTTTCTTTTTTCTGCCTTTCATCAGTCATAAATCGAACATTCATTTTGCAATCTCCCTTGATTCACATCTTTTCATCTAACCCTAATTCACCTTCGTTGACCAGCACCACAATCGTGACCATGACATGTTTATGAGGATTGCACAGTTGCGACTGTGACAAGTTTTTGAGGATTACACAGTCGAGACTTTGCCCCTTGAATAGCCTTGACCTTTCCCACAGTCATGGTTGTGACAAGGTTTTGAGGATTGCACAGTCGGGACAGCCGTATATGTTTTTGAGAATATTAAAGCGTATATCGACCGTCTAGTCCATCAAATGCTTTCGCTCCCATACTGTTTAAACCTGAATACCTTTCATTGATTGGAAGTGCATGTGCATCATGTTCTCCCACGGGCAGGTGATCCTTGAACCACCAGAAATAGTCGTCGACGGTAACCTTTTGGTAGGTATAGAGGTACAGGTCGGAAGCCCGAATGGGAAATATAATTGTCCCTTCTTCTTTATCATCATTGGTCACAACCACCCTAAAATCGATCCAAACTAGGTTCTCTCCCGGCGGATGTAGTATTCCAATCATCATAAAGTAAATTTCAACAACCACCCTTCTTAACACAGCAACAACATTGAAGTAGGTGTTTGTGTTCATGTTGTACCAAACCGTAGCAATAGAAGGGTTATCCATTTCCTATATTTTTGAAGAAAAAAAATATCATAAGATAGAAGTATGATATAAGAGTAATATTATAGAAGAAAAGAAAAAACTTGCAGATCAAGGAGGAGAGGAGCTTGAGTGTTTGCTTGAGTCTGAGCAAAGCTTCGAAGAGCTACTGTGTACTTCTCAGAGCTTTATAGCAGACCGTGTGGTGGGTTATTGGTTTACATATAAAAGGTTCTCTTTTTCGAGAAAGAAGTAAATGTAGATATAAACTTAATAGGAAGTATAAAATAAACAAAACCTAATTTATATTCATTCATTATAAAGAAGTCATGTTTTTAAAGTTTAAATACGACTAAATATGGAGATGTCATTAATGCAAATCAGATATGGATGTTGGAAAATTTAGAATAAAATTTTTTTGTTATGTATATGGAGATGACATTATTGTACGTCTATATCAGTAATACACTCGTATAATCTTTTACCCACGAGATTTTAACGATATTTTTGAAGGAATAGTACCATTTCATGTACCAGATGTCATACAAATGACACATGTCATGTCTATACTCCATATTAGGTAACCAATTCTTAAATAATTTCACAAATTCCTACATGAATATAGTATGAAATAAAACATTGGTTATTGAATAAAATAAAAACTTATTTAGATGACGTCAGAACTTTACATTTATAAAAATAAAACAATATAGCATACTTTTTTATTGTCTAAGATAAATACCCAACCTCTATTTTATTGTCCACCCAAATCATCGATTAACTCTTCTATGAACCACTTCCAAAATTTTTATTTTCTTGCTCAACCACTGCATAAGCCAATGGAAACATTCCATCATTTGCATTTATTGCAAAGCTTACAAGATTTGACCTTCAAACACTTCTTTTAAATGATAATCATCTAATCCAACAATTGGTTTAGATCTTGCTATGAATCCTTTTTTTCTAGGCTCCTAGCCTCCTATACAATCTGAGAAACCTTGGTTTATTAATGACTATACCAATTTGAACTTTAACCTTACCTTTGCTCTCAGGATTAGTCTTTTCCACTATTTGACAATATTCATAAAGTTTATTGTACTGTTTTGTTAAATCTCCTTTCAAGATAACCTTTACTATTTTGATTGCCCGATATATCTTCTGTTCAGACACTAAAACTTGTAACTCTCTTTGAATATTTTTTTAGACCGTCTCAATATCGATGTTTGTGCTATTATTAATATGAGTAAGATACTTATAAATAATAAAAATAAAATATCAATATGATTTTAATACATTGAAAATTAAAAAAAATCATGAAGTTAGTACTTGATTGCTAGAAAATGAGATGTTATTCTTTCATTCTTCACCACAATTATGTTTTTGGTAAAATGTTTTATTTTCCATGTTTGGATTGTTTTTGCATTTGACTACATCATACATAAAATTCACACCCTTCTTGTTTGCAAATAACTCTGATCTTAGTTGATTCATTTCTAGTGAAATAGTAATCAAAGTCTCTCTCTGCTGCAAAATGCTTCAACATTATCTTGAACAAATTATCATTCTTGAATTGTGTATTAACATCTTCCTCTACATCTCTTAAGTCTTTCACATCACAATACACTTTGTTTTACCTCCCTTTTTTTTTTTTGCTTCTTCATCTTCCATTCCTGAGGCAATAGCACCACTTTCCCAACCTTCCATACCTGAAAATTTCTCTACAAATTATACATAATCATTCTCAGTTAGTTTAGTTCCTTCCAACCATTCTACATCATCATTATTTTTATGTTTTTCGTTTCTTCTCTTCCTCTCAATCTCTCTAATTTTCTATGCTAAGTCTTAAATTTCAGCAATAGTAAGAGACTTATTATGTCCACTCAAGATATTCTTATTTGCTTAATTATTTTGTGCTGTTCAGTAACAACTTTCTTCATAATTGAGTTATCTTCATTGTCCTCACTAAGATATTTTAACTAAGTTAGATCATTAAACATTTCACTCATTGACTTATGATCTATGTATGTCTCATTGTTGTCTTCCATGATACCTTTATCGCTAGAATTTTGATCAGTATAACCCCTAATGACATCACCAAAATCATTGTGTTCATTTTTTATAATAATGAAACATCCACAATTATCATCACAACCTGGATCATCACTACTCAATTCTTTAACTACATGAACTCTTGAATACCTAAAAGCAGTTTCTATATCATACTCAGTTTCTTTAATGTCATTTTCTTCTACTGTTATAATAACTTCTTCCTTTTTACCCTTCATTTTATTTCTTTCTAAAATCAAATATTGGTCAGCAATAATGAAATAAATAAGCATAACAACTAAATTATTTCTTTTATTCACGTGTATTTGTAACATTAATTCATGATAATATAGATAAAAATATCAAAATCTAATATAAGCGAGTTGAAAATCTAATAGAAGTAGCAGTTCAAATTCGAATTGGATTCAAATCAATTTTTTTTAATTCGGATTAAAAAAAGGTAATTTGAATCTAAATAAAAGAAGTTACGAATCAAATAGAATAAAATTCAAAATTTTAATGTAAAATAAGTGTATTCGTCCAATATGATACAACCGATTTTCTTGCTAGAAAATTTTGATATAGTTCGATTCGAAATTGATATGATATGATCGGATCAAATTTCAGTGCACAAATTCAAATAATTAAAACTCATATTCAGACTTCAAACAAACGTTAAAAAATAAAATTCATAAAATCTAAACTAACAAAGTAGGGTTTATGGATAAAAAAATTTGTTGTATTGAAATCTTATGAGAATATATAGTACTAAACTTTGGCCTATGATCTATTTTCTCAAATTACATATTTATATGACTTGTTGTGAAAATTAGAAATTGAATCAGATTCTACATAACCTTAAAACAAAGTCAACTGACGTAGAAGAGTTCTCATGGATGAACCTACTTTTAGAGCACCACACCCTATAGTATACAGTACAAAAACAAAAACGTATTCCAATTTTAATAGTAAAACCTCAATCCCAACAACTACCTTTTGAATCTTAATACTTTAAACATAAAATCCATCAACAACCAAATCCACCTCATACAATTACTTTCATAAGTGTTTTTTGAAATCCCAACACTTTGAGAGACCTCTATTTTACGTTTGTAGTTCACGTGGAATGAAAGACACTCTTTAGTATAAATACGATGAGGGCAATATAGTATTTTAACATTCAATGTTAACCCTGTCAGTAACGGATTGGTATGTTGCAACTTTAGGGTAATTAATTTACATGGATCGAACTTCAGGGTAGTTATATGAAAAACATAGTAACTTCAAGGTAGTTATGTGCATTTACACTAAAAATAAATGAGGATTTCAACTACCAACTTGAGCTTTTAGTTAAGTTGGTATTCTAATAGTTTCAAATCAACTTGTGTCACTTTATAACAATTATTTTTCTTACACGATCTAATTTTCATTCCAACTTCATAACTCATATTCTTAGAAAGTGGACTGAAAGTAATTCACCTATCAACCTCCATTTACCACCTACATCACACATCAAATAACATTATGTTGTTACAATCGTTTCCTTTTCAATATCATCTTTGGAATTGCATGACGATATTGTTGTGACAGTACAAGATCTAGCATAGCATATAATTGGAATATAGTACAAGGTCAATGATGTTAAATAATTAAATGTCATTTCAACAGTTAGTATTAGACAACAATTATAATTTTCAATGCTCTAAATATTATGTCTAACATTGTCAGCTTCACCGGAACCACTGTTTTTACAATATTTCAATCTCATTTCACATCCTTCCGGGAAAGTTCTCTTACAATCATTTCATTTCTCACTTTACTCTTGCTACAACAGAACAACCAATCTCTCATAACCAGTTTCTTTGTCAAACATAGATTCATACCATCTCGCTACGCATTCATAAGGTTTAAATGTTTTATTCTAGTTCCCACTGCCAATTAATATAATTACTACAAATCGCAGAAATATATCAATCTAATTTCCAATATTTCATACTACTTTTTCTTTAACTATAATATATTCATCATCAATATATAACATTATCTTTATCAAACTTATCATCACAACGATATAGTGTCTCTTGAATGTCTCCCAAATTTATTTCATCACGACAATCCATCACAATTTTGATCAGTGTATGTTAAAGGTGTTTTTTTTATCGAGTATGTTAAAGATATTTTAGATATTAATAAGATATGTGGATCAAATGTTTGCGTATGAAGAGAAAAAACGTAAATTTTAATTAATTTAAACAGATAACACTTTGACAAAAACACAAAATAATTCATTATTAAAAAGTGGAACATGGATGATTTCAAATTTTTAACATAACACATGAAATATGTAATTATCTCTTTGATTAGTTTAGCCACTTGATAAAATGTCAATGAGAAAATAAATTCAACAATTAATAGTAAATATGATCTACTTATCAAATTTAACCATTTTGAACTACTTTTTCTCAAACTTAAACATGAGAACCAAGTTACTTAAATTTAGTATCAATTCATTCTCACGTCTTGATTAAATGAGTTGACTTAATTTAATTGTTAAATATTAAATCAAAGTGCATTTTATGATCCTCCTCCTTTCCAACAAAAAGTGCCCAATTTTCATATGTTTGAAGTTGAGTTAGAAGTGAGGAAACTAAAAATGATTTATTTTCTCATTTTGTTCTACATGGAGTTAGAGCTAGAAAAGACATTAAAATAAAGGGTAATTGGTTCTATATCCCTTGGACTGGTCTAATTTTTAGAGTTGGCCCCTATTTAGGGTTTTGACTTGTTTTCAACCTTGAACTTTCCATTTTTTGTAATTTAACCCACATGACCTGTTATAGTCGGTTGATGTTATCCACATAAGCCCAACTTCCACGTCGACTATTCACGTCAGCCCAAAAGTCCACATCAGTAGTCCACATGGAAGACCAAGCACCACATAATGATTTATCATCAATTTATAGAGAAAAAAAATACTAAAATGCATCTTGCTCCTTAAAACCCTAAAATCTTATCAATGTAATCCAAGTCTCCGGTCTCTGTCATGTTCAGTCTCATCCAAACTTACTTTTTGTTAACATTTTTATAAATCAAAATCAAACTCTAAGAAAATCAAGTATTCAAACTCTTGTTCTTGGCCATACAATATCAAACCCTACGATAATTAAATACCAAATTAGGAGCACCAACAACCATGGCTTTCTCCTCCTTTGCACTATCGGTTTCACCTTCAATATGTCCTGACCGATGACCGTCATTGCAGTAACGCCGCGAACTCCACCTTCATCTCTAACTTTCGGCAATACCCGATGATGGTGATGGCGGTGGTGATTATTGTCTTGCTCCGGCGAGAGCGATCATGGACTATTCCTCTTCAAGCTCCACCAGTACCGTCTGCTGCACAAATCCTGGTCTTTTTCCGTTGTAGTGTTCTAGATCTACATTCAAAGCCTCTACTAGTTTTGTTGATTCAAAACCATAGATCTGATTGTTGATGTTTTTTAGGGGTAATTACACGTACATATCCTCAACTATACCCCTTTTAACCCTGGATACCCTCAACTTTTGCATTTAACTTTTGGATACCCTGAAATATGTCAAACATCTTTTTGTCTATTATTCTGTCGGTTAGTGTAAAAAAAACTAAATACCCTCCAAAATAAAATAAAAATAGGTAGCAAAACAGGCCCTTATGGCCTTAAATGAAAAAAACAAACAAACAAACAAACCTTATATCCAGCGGAGCTCTCCATCGCCGCCTTTTTTCCTCTTCTCTTCCGTCGGAACTTCTCTATCTCTGGCGTGCTCGTGGGTCCTCCATCTCCGGCATTCTCGCTGTTGCCCATACCGTACCCGTTGGTGATCTTTTCGTCCCAGATCTAGAGTTCAACACTCG
>JAYMSZ010001244.1:0-14994 GCA_036897665.1 Pelargonium citronellum | reverse complement strand
GTTAGTGTTGATCACCTATTTGTACAAAATTAATAGTTCATGTATCTATTTGTACAAAATTTGACAAAATGGGTCCATTTGTACATTTGGTGAAAGTTCATGTATGAAAAATGTGCATGTCTCTTACTAATACCATATTAAAAAAATGAGGTGGGCGACATATAACGGTGTAGACCGCCTCCGAATAGGACAATTATGTGCACAAGGCAGAGCAGGAACGAAGATTAAAACTTGACTCGTATCCGTCTCATTGTCATTCTTATACTTCTTTTCGCTTACCTCCTTTGTCAAATTTAAATTGTCCGCTAATCAAAATTGGATGAAAATATCAACTGTAATAAAGTGGAGTACTACTTTGATTTCACATATTGTTTTCTTTATCATAACCTTTTAGTTTTTGAAGTAAGAAAATGCTATATCCAAATTGATATAGTGTACATACATATAATTATATACACGGTGCTTAGCTCTTGTTCTACAGTACTATTGTAGCTGTTTTAACTTTGATTCCCTTATTTGTCCACTGCACAACAAAGGAGAATATATGCATACCCGACCGGCCACGAACAATACTTTTCTGCAACAGAAACACAAAACGAATACATTAAACAGAGATATTTTCACACAGTTTTGGGCGAGGAAGGTGATGCTACGAGTGACTTGAGAATAGATGGACATTTTCTGAAGATAATTTCTACAACCAATATGCCCTATATTTGGCTTATTGAAAATAAGGACTTTTTAAGACAAACCTGTGAAGGTGCTTCCTATTGGGTTCAAAAAGAATATATTTGACCAACTTATGTACCGCTAAACAGATAGATGACTGTGAGTTGCATGTCACTGAACCACGTTTGTAAAGATTCTTTACAGTCGGGATGATCAGATATTTAGAATATGCAAGTAAAAATGAATACTCATGGGATGAGAGAATTAGGAAGAAACCTCGAATACCAAGAGATGGTTCGATTTCGTGAAAAATGGATGTTATGCTAGGGTGGCCCTCTTGCCTTTTGCATCCCTTGACTGCAGACAATATTTTCAGAATAAGTTACTGATTAAGGTTCACACGTCTTTCCACAAGAATGCAAAAGTATGGAAATGCGTTAGCAAAAGAACATGTGGAGAGAGAAACCTGTGCAGCAAGAGATCTTTTTGAATCAAGGAACTGGCTGTAAATGCCATATAGTCTCTGCTTCTCTGCTTCTGAAACAGATGGTCTTGCCTTGGAAGCGATAGACTTTAAAAGACTGTCAGTGATAACTGGCATTTTCCTGTGTTCGGTGCTATCTAGACCACTCAGAATGTCGTGTACTGCAGCAAGCTGAGCATCTGAAAGAAGAGCTTGGAGATCAGCACCACTAAATCCTTCAGTCATATCAGCTACGGCATCTAGATCAACATCACTGGCCAATGGTAGCTGCGGAAACGACAACAGAGAGGTATTAAGATGATCAAATTTGGATACCAAACTAGAGAGAGAGAGTATAGGAACAGGTTTTTAGTAGCTATTTAGCAATTGGATAGGCGGGTGCAGAAGTTACAATAACCTATGAAAATACTTCACTATAACTACTTAGGATAAACAAAGAAAATTTTAGTACTCCCTCCGTCCAAAAACAACTGTCCAGTTTTTAGAGTAACTTTGTAAAGAAAGTGGACGTAGTAGTTTTAGTCCTTGTATGGATAAAGATGGCACTAATTTCTTATATTTAAGACCTGCTCCAACTGAAATAATGCTGCAAAAGAGGATATGAGAGCAAAATATAGAGGAGAACAGTAAGGCTAAAAAAGACACTAGAATATCACAAGCACACATGGAACATTGTGACAATATATTTTCATTTGAAACAAAGATTATATCACAAGCACACATGCATATATTTGGATTACCACCAGTAAAACCATGACCAGTAATCTGTTAAGTGAAAACTGGACAAATTTAAAGAAACCTATATGGAGCAGAAGAAGATAGTTAAGTCTCATATTATCAATGAGATGAGCCACTAAGATAAATGAGACCCTGTTATTGGGGGGGGGGGCAAAAAATTCCCGTGGTCCCAAAGAATCTAACAAGAAGGATTTTATTCTTCATCTTGTCAGCACTAAACAAGAAAGAAATTAAGTTGAAAAAATCCATGATGTCACAACTATTCTATCCAAGCCATGTTCCATTCAACTGTTTCAACTTCACTGTAAGATTTTGTTCCTATGCTTCAATCATAGACAATGATTGTACCCAACAGCAGGCAGAAACTAGAAATTTACTAACCTTGCGGGCAAGAACTGTAAGGATATCCAACCTCTCACGTGGAGAAGGAAAATCACAGAAAAGTAAACGATCTAGCCTGCCAGGTCTTAACAATGCTGCATCAAGGAGATCCGGTCTACTGCTAGACATAAAAAATATGAGCAATCAAACCAATAGAAAGATGACAGACTCGCTGAATAAAGATTTACAAAATACTATGATACTGTTAGTGAAGCATAGTCAAAACAGTTTCATAATTATATTTACGACAACTGACAAGATTGAGTGTCACTAATTAAACATTTGGAATGGAATGGTAGTTTAACCAATCAAATTAAAAAAGTGACAATTTGAGTTCCCAATCCATTGATCATGGAGTGAACCAAGGTGATAGCAATGAGCTTGATATCAAACACTGACCTTGTTGCGGCAAACACAAACACACCGGTAAGAACTTCAACCCCATCTAATTCAGTTAGAAACTGCAAAAATCGGAATCTAACTGTGAGGATTTCAATTTAACAGAGATAATGAGATGGGATAAGAAAACAAGAAACTAACTTGGTTAACAACACGATCGGTTACTCCTGTATTGTCATGCCCTCTCTTTGGGGCAATGGAATCAAATTCATCAAAGAAGAGAAGGCATGGTGCTGCAGCAGCTGCTTTTGAGAAAATATCCCGAACCTGAAATCAAAACCGAGGCATCAGTAGCAGGCATTTTGATTAAATTTCAATGTAGAATATCAGTTTTTGCTATCTTAAAACTGAAGGTGACTTAGCAATTGATTCAATAATGGAACAAAGCTGCAGAAGATGTGACTTTAATCCATTGACTTTTACTGAAGAGTTGATTATGACCAAAAAAAAGTAGGTGTGATACGAAAATATTGTATTAGACATCAAATACTGCATGGTACCAGTGGCACAAAAACATTATAGGAAAAGAAACTATCCAGCAAGAGGTTTATAAATCTTTATAACAACAAAACACTTAATCTTTCTTACTGCTTGCTCAGAGGCGCCAATGTATTTATTCAACAGCTCAGGCCCTTTGACTGATATGAATCGCAGAGAACACCCAGCAGCAGCAGCACCGACTATGTGTGTCTTGCCACAGCCAGGAGGTCCATATAAGAGAACATTCGACCGCAATCTAAGAGGAGCTTTTGCAAATATATCCGGGAACTTAGAGGGCAATTCAATCATCTGAAAATAGAAATAATTACTGAAAAGAACATGACCATGATTTATGCAACAAACGATAAAACTCAAATCACGTAGGGCTGAAAATAAGATTGATGAATCACTACACAGTAGGAGGCATGTGCTCAGCATAAAAGGTCAAGAGTGCATTCAATGAGTTTGATGGCCAAGCAACATTGACAAGTTTTGTTATTTCCATTCAGCCCCCTCAAGATTTTGTTTGGTATTCAGGAATCCTAGCTAGGTAAGCTAAATAAGATGCAAATCTTTGACAAATAAATTCATCTCCATGATGTGATCAATTCACTGTGGTTGAGAATATAAACTTTATTTGAACCAGAAGGGTATCTATAAAATTTATATAATAAAAAAAGGTGACCAAGAGCATGACGACTCGTATACCTCTATAATAGCATTCCGAATGTCCGTTAGACCTCCAACATCATCCCACCCATTGCGCCCTCCTTCAGGAGCAGATTTAGAGATGTCACGCATAGCAACTGGAAGGAATTCATGCATTGCCCGAGAAAAATCATCCCTAATTAAAGTTGGGTTTTCGTGCTTTTCAAAAGCAGATTGAGATGGCAAAAAACGACCAATAGCAGCATGAACAGTTCTATCAACCAATATTTCCTGAAGAATAGAATACCATTTATGTTTAGAAGTTAAATAATAAAATGAAGATGATCGCTAATATACTTATCTTAAAAGATTACCTACTGACCATGATTAATGTTTGAAATTTGGAAGCATCCAGAATATCATTATATTCATGAACTTAATAACTTCAATATCAAAGGTTCACATCATACATGCATTGGACTATTGGAGCTTGTTACTAATCGGAGTGAATTTAATACCGTAATGGTGAACAAATTCAATATGATGTGCAGGCATTGAAACTGTTGAAATGTCTCTTTGAGAAATTATTCCAAAGAAGTTGAAGTAAAGCAATTACATCCATCTAGCCATAAGATCGGGTACTCCCAAATTCACGACTTTAAAAATTGACTTATTCCAGTTACATATTGAACAGTATGCATCAACAGTTCAAAACAACATGAATCAAGGTAACTGTCTCTTGTGTATTAAGAACATAACTATTACTACATACATAATGTTAGCATGGATGTAGTTCTTCACTCACGAACAAATGTCCTACATTTAATGTTAGCATGGACTGATAAACAAATTAATAACATGTCATTGATAGAAGCAAATACCAGATCATACGCATCATATCCGTCACATTTGGAAGCCACATCTAATAATATGTCGTCAGAGCATTGTAAAGATCGTCTCTGGATTTCATGCTTTAATATAGCTTTACGTTCAGAGGCAGCAGGAGCTGGTAGTTGAATGTGAAAGTCGAACCTCCCTGTTGATTACCAAATTCATAAGCACACGAACTCAGAATACAAAACCAATGCAGAAAAGAAAAATCTAACATCCTTGATCTTCCAAATTCACTCCAATCAAGAAAACCTGATGAGCTCAATGACTGTGGTATATTTGACAGAGATTGTGCAGAAGCCATGAAGGCAATGGGACCAATTCCACAGGTGTTCTTCCTCTTTTCCTGATCAGCACACCAATAAACTTTTCTTAGCTGAGTGCAAGATGACAGAAGCAAGTGAAGTTGAACTACTTAAAAATACGTCAGATCAAAGGAGTTGATCGTAACAATTTAATATGGGTTACACTAGAAGATGAAATGTTATCATACCCAGGACTAGAACTCAAAAACAACTGTAACAAAACCTTTTCCCAATTATGTTGGGATTGACTACATTAATCTTTCACTAAAACTATTTGGGGTCCTCCACATTATTCCCCTTCCCCACTCCACCTATCAACTATCATATCCTCTGTTAATCCTTGCATTATTGTGTCTTTACTTATTATTTCTTTCCATGGTAACATTGGGTCTTCGCCGAGTCTTTTGAGTTTAACCTAGCTGATCCCTTCAACCCTCCATACTTATCAATTGTCATTAACCTCTCTACACCATCTAACACAGTTTTCCTTCATCTTCTCTTCAATTGAAGCAATGCCATATTCTGCTCAAATAGTTTTATTCCCTATCATATTCTTAATTTACTACATATCCACCTAAGCATTCTCATCTCAGTTATCTCCCTTTAAGGGCCTTGGAATTTCTTCTCATCTTGCGATCACCCACTAACATAAGTAATTGTTTAACTGGTAAGTAGGATATTGAACAAGACAGCAAATACTGTATTATGATCCATTATTTCAGATATCTTGGGAAAAATACAGAGAATCAAAGCGTGAAGCACCCAGTGCTAATTTCTAAACCCCACAATAAGTCTCAATGTGACTTTCTTTTTCCTCTTAGCACCCATTAGGGCATCTCCAATGGAGATGCCAAGAGAGGTGTTAAGTGTAGTCTCTTTGGTAAAGATGGTAAGCATTTGAGTTTGAAGCGCTGATGAGAAAATGCTAAGCTCGGCACTTAGGGCTAAGCCCCACAATTTCACATTCTCTTACCACTTAGCACCCACTATAGTAGGTGCTAAGCATTTGAGGATAAAAAGCTAAAGAGGGTGCTTCATACAGATATTTGTGGCAAGGTAGAATATCAAATCATGAATATACTATTTACCCCATACTCATCCACAATGTCAGTGAGAAATTCTGTAAGAGCAAGAATAGAGGTTGAAGTTTGAGATCCTTCAGAATTAGAAGCAGATGAAATAATACTATCAAGATCATCAAAGATGACAACTGAAGGTGCATGATCCAAAGCTTCAGATATGCAGCTGGAAAGTGCCTGACGAATGGAAGGGGCCTTCTCTAAAGCGAGCCCAGAACAACGCACAAAAACTCTGCACATGCAAAACTACTGCAGGTTATAAGTAGCCACCCCTCACCAGCAGATAAATAAATAAATAGAGAGATATTAATGATAATAATTAATAAGGGCCAAGGTCAAATAAAGTTATATGATAATTCAACTAGTCCGATGACTTTTAGAATTACTTAATCCCTAGTACAAACACGTCAACCATACATTAGAGGGGGAAGAATAACTGTACAAAACCATGAGTAAGGTCATACATGTGTGCTAAGAGGCCTTCGTATTCTTCGAGGAACTTTGCAACAGCATTTGCTAACAATGTCTTTCCAGAACCCTAATACACAATAGGATGCTAAATTAAGTAACTAGGCAAAGAGTAAGTGTGGTAACATTAGAAATTAGCATACAAACATTTAGCTGCTGAATAGAATCGCAATCCGTAGCATCTAATTTACACAAAATAATTGAAGGAAATAAAGTACAAGAATAGAAACTGAAACACACACAATGCCATGTATATTCCAATTTCTAACCATTTGAGTGGCAAAGTAAATGTACCAGTTAGTTGATCACATAATATATCTACGAGGATAGAGGAACTTCAACATATTCACATAGTGATTTCTTATCTTAAGCAACAGATGGGATCTAAACTTTGTAAATAGCATGCAGGAAGAACACTTTCCTCTTTAGTACTGTGGGATTACAAATCATTTTAGAACAGGGCAGGGAGGAGTTACTGTTAGGTTACATGATAAGTTGATCTCTACTGGTTTTCCTCAGAATTATTTTTAGCCATACTTCTGATTGGTATGCTTCCTAAGTGACGTCTTTTTTAGGGCTTTTCCTTATCACTCCCTCCCTCCCAAAATGAGTGTCTTATTTGTCTTGTATTTTTGTCCCAAAATGAATATCGTATTTATTTTTTTAGATAGTTAGTTATACATGAATAACCAATAATATCTATATAATAGTTAGTATCCCTTGAGTTTGTTACCACACATGCCCACGAAGATATAAGAGGAAATCTACAACACTAACCAACTTATTATTTTTTTTTTCTTCTTCTTCTTTTGAATGCCTAACCAACTTATTCTTAATTTTTCTCAAAAAGGAAACCAAGATACTCAATCTGGGACGGGGGAATATTAGAAAGGAATCCATTTATTGTATATCAGATGCTTAACCATTCCAGACAAAATGATCCGACACATTCAGGTAATATCAGAATAATCATTAGTTTTCTTTGAGCATTTATTTGACTCTACGTTTATGAATGTTATGATCAGTGGCACTACTAAAACTACATGCTAATACAAGCTTGGTTAGAGATATTTTATGCTGCAGATGTCATAAATTATCCATATAAAACATAATCATGTGACTGTATATCCAGTGTGCTTGTGGTTGGACGGCTGCCCAACAGAACTAGGGGTGTAATCGAACTTTAAATGGTCAGGATTGGACTCGGTTTGAAACTTTTATACTCGGCTTGGTAAATATTAATTGAGCTTGAACTGGGGTAGTTAAAGTTTTATTGTAGATTAAATTCACTAAAATTTAAACTAAAACCATTAGTACATACCAGTGAGCATTAATGATACTTTTTAATGTCATATATATCCAAATATTGTATAAATAACAAATGTTCAAATGATAAATAATCTATAACCTTTAACATTATCAGCTGACAATATTACAAACCTAAAATTATACCAAAGAATTCATAAAATAGTTATATAGCATAATTTACTTGAACTATCAAGAGAACCAAATAGATAAATATGAATATATAAATTATATTTTTAGGTCAAAGTATTATGATTTGAGTCATATATAATATATATTTTAATGAATAATAAATGAACCGATTCGTGAACCTATTGAGGCTCAAAGAGTTCGACCTGCGCTCAGCTCGCTTATCAAACAAACTTATACCTAGACTCAACCCAATTTTTAGTGACCCAAGCTCGAGCGGCTCGTTGAAGACTTGACTCTTTGCAGCCCAAAACAGAGCAGTTGAAAGAATTATAGGTTGCTAATTCAGTACAATATTCATTATAGACATGCCTAGTTTGCTTTTGTGGAAGGAGAAATATAGTATCAAGAAAATTACTTGATTTGTCTAGTGATATTACTTATAGTACACATTATGCACTAGGGTAATAAGAAAGAAAAGGCATGCTTTTATGATTTAGGGACGACCACAAGTCTTAAGTTCAGCAACTGTATCCAAGTTCATGTTATAGCATAGTTTCAAAAGATCAAATCAACAAAATAAATAACAAAACAAAAGGCTGCAATGTTTATGTAGTCAACGCATTGTCAATGAGCAGTATGCATTAAGGTTGAAACAATAGGAAGTCCAATATACAAAGAGAGTGCAAAATGAGAGGAAAATGTATGAAAACAGGTTTTTGCATGCACATGACATAGATTGAGAAGTTGCTTTTGAGCAATGAACATTAAATCATTGAATGAAGAAACCGAAATTTAAGGGATCAACTCACAGGAGGTCCATATATTAGAACATGTCCAGGGACGGGAAGACTATAAGAGCTGTATCGCATACCAGAAGCAGGAGATAACAACACCAGAATCCCTGCACGGAAGAGAATTAATTACAAGTGAAACTCAGGGCTCTCAAACGAATAAAGGAGAAGATGGGTTATAGTCATCATATTAGCACATGAAATACATCTCAGTGGCCAACTGAACAAGTAAAACAGACATCAGCTCCATTCAGGCCCAAGTAACAAAGACAACTAATTTGCTAGTGACACAGTAATTCTACTCCAAGAGGCTAAGGTTCCATTTAGAATGTAACTGTGATATCCCCTTCCATAATACTACCATGCGTAATCCTATCATGCATAGTACATAAATGATAAATGAGCTTCACAACTATATGCAGTAAATAAAGTGAAACACACAATTAGGTAAAGTTTTAGCCAGATTGTAACTTGTGGTAGTATGAGGGGAGAAGCAGAATCTTTGGAGAACAAATAGCAGGGGGGTGGTCTGTTTGGCACACAATGTGCAAAAAATACTGTGAGATTCGGCATAAGAAGCAGCACTTAAACTAGCTGAACTGCACTTGGCATAACCTTGAGCAAGTTTACCACTTTACTTTTCACCCCAATAGAAAATGATGAAAGATCTGAAACATATTTAGTCACACAATGTCATATGAATGCTATAGTGGTGAGGGAAGGAGAGAGGGAAGAATCCTAAGTCATTCGTGAGAATCTGTGAACTCCTTCACCCACCCTGTCTTGGTCTTTATATAAACTTATTTCCTACCCATACACTGGAAAAAACACATAATTATATACTCAAATTGGAAAGACATATAATGATGATATATGACCCAAAATAACATAAGAAACTCATTTCTCTTAAGACATTACTCAGACTCATAAGGGGTGAAATTCACTAAAAAGCATATGAAGTGTACAAGAACAGCCTGAAAGATGGCAGCTATATCTTTAGATGAATAACAGTTGCCTGATAACTAAATGAATCCAAGTGTAAAAAAATTTAAATAGAAAACACCTACTATTTATAACATCAGAAGCAGTTGTCTCCAACCAGCTCAAGGAAGAGATATTTGAAATAAATTCTTTATTTGATATCCTCTCTTGGACAGAAGGAAAAGATACGGGGTCACCCAAATTCAGCTTGCCAAATAACAACTCTAGACCTCCCAGATTGTCTGTCCCATTTTCTTCACCAAAGGAAAGCTCATATGCATTAACATTCCCACCATCCAAAGATTCCTCAGAGAGAGACAACACATATAAAAGTTCATGGGGCAGTTCTCTAGAAATTTTCTTTTGCTGGAGAGCATCAGTTGAGGTCTGTACCTCCTCAGGAATCCCAAACTTACACTCTTTCATTTCAAAGTGAAGCAAAGTTTCATTTGACAAAACCAATGAATTAGTTTCCACTTTTGCATTTAAAGCGAGAGCATTAAAATGTGCAAGAAACCAAGCCTGGAGAAGACTTTGTAATCCTGTACTAGTGTTGGACTGATGGCCAGGCTCCTTAGTCTCATTACAAGAAGATTCATTAGAAAGAGCAGCAATAACTTCGTCATGGATTGACCAGTCAAAAACATCTACATGATTGGAAGAGCTAATCTTTGGAATGTTGTTCTTTGTCTCTTGAAATTTACGGCTATCAAGCATATCAAGATTTTTGTCACGAATGTTTTCCGTCCTAGACACCTTAAAGTGACAAGGAGAAAGTGAAAGCACAGGGACATCCTTCTTCAAATTGATATTGCATCCCTTTACATAAACCCCTGCAGGAGTGACAACATTCTCCTTTCAGTAACCAGATATCAGAGAAGATAATATTGGAGAATGAACTAATAAGAGAAGGGGGCAATTTGTCCACAAATATAATCCTTTTTTCCGGAAAAAAGTAGATGTAAAATGACCATATTGACAATTTAAAGAGGCAAAACGCACAAGGATAGATAAAGGAAAAGACAAGTAACTGGCAAGGTCACTGAATGAAGAAACAGACGTCAGAAATTTCTTAATTTTCAATAAAGAGTATATCAAATTTACAGCACATGATAAGCATGTACTGAACAAAAACTAGCCAAACTATATCAGGTGTTCCAATAGCTAAACAGAATGAAGATCACGGAGCAAAGACACAATAAAACACACACACACACCAAAAAAAAAAAAACTGATATGAATTCCAAGGGAAAAGATGAGCAAAGACCAGTGACCAGCATTCATGAGTGGGTTTAAAATATCCCATAAAATATGCATTTACATTTATACAGAATGACGAATGTGCAGGACAAATTAAGAACGTACGTACATGAGTGCAGGCTTGCTCTCAAATAACAACGAACAGACTTTGCAATCATTATATGCCCCTTGGCCACTGATTCTGACATTAAAAGACGAACAATTGCTTGACGAAACCCCTTCTTTTCCTTTAAAAGTACACCATTTGCTTCCTTTGAACCTGAACTGTTTTTCATTCTCAAAGCATCAGTTTCAGGATTCTTTATGCTCTCTTTTGCTGATAATCTTGGCAATATAGCAACCAATTGAAGACAATCGAGCAATAAGTTTTTGGCTGTTTCTGGATGAATAAAAGCAACAGAAGTGAGCACTACCCCTAAATCAACACCTCTAACATTCGATTCGTGTACCATTTTCCCATCTGGATCTTGAAGACGCAGTTGTGCCTTTGAAATATGATGCTCTGAATTAGAAGTCTGCGTGTGTGAGTCCACATGTTTCTTGCGTCTCTTAGGAGCAACTGCGACTTCACATCCTGGGACTAGTTGCACTGCAGAAAATCTAACGACTCAGACATTATGTTGTCAAATTTACAAATTTGTTCCTTTATATATTAAATTACACGTATTAACACACATGTACACATGACGAACCAAAGAAATTTTATTTCTTCTTTCAAGGATACAAAATTGTTTGGTTCCCCAATATCCATACACGATGCACACATGACAAAGTTAGCATTAACAACAATAATGTCACCTTTATAGACATAATTTTGTAAAGCAGAATGTATGTTTTTCACCTAGATGCAGAAACTTGATGCAGACATTGTTGAAGTGGGTGAAATAAGTCCCGCATTGAAAAAATATGAGAGAAAAGAGTTACTGGTGGAAGTCAAACCCTATTAACAAGGTTGAGCTTTTAGGCTTGGAAGCGCAAGCCATGATGTGTAGCTCAATTATTGAATTTTAACAGGCATAATGCAACTCAGATAGATATTTGGATAAATGAAAAAATCACAAGTAGAAGAGTATGAACTCGTGCCATAAGTTTTGCATTATTGTAGCTAAAAACAATTATCACGTACCACAATGGTGCAACAATGAGGCTTCATCTTTTAATAATGATAATAAATAAAACAGGATAATCAACTACAAAAATCAAAGTATGAAAGACATAATATTGTTAAATATAATGATGATTAGGACCATAGTACAATAACATGTACAATTGCAATTTTTTATTGAGTAGAAAAAAAAAATTGAACAATTAATTCATGGATGAGTAGTAGTGATGACTTTTCAATGAAGTACTAGCATGATTCAGAAACTTCGGAGGACCTAAGTAGCATACACCAATGGAATTATAGAAGTAATAGCTATCATCTTACCCACCGATTTCTTGGGGAAGGTTGCGACCACATGGAACATAATGATAGTCTGGCCATTCAACCACAAAGGAAATCTCATTGCTTCTTGCACAATTCTAACCTGTATTTAGTATGAGGTGGCTTTCAATAATGAGCACCAAATAAGAGAGAAAACACACTGCTTAATGAACTGAAGCCATTTAACCCAGATAGCTGTATGGGAAGGGAAGAAAACATTCAAAACTGCTTCAAAGGCATTCACAGAGATTAAGGGAGTGTTTGCCAATAGTTCAGGTCAGAACCGAACCTGCTATCTTAAGCATTTGGATAACTCATTATCTGAAAAATGTTCTATATAATTTAGATAATAACCGGTTATATGTTTTGACAAATACTCCCCAAGACACTAATTAGCCATGAAAATAAAGGAAAAGCAGACATTTCAGATCACCTAGAAAAAGAAACCAGCACATGTCTATAGGGCCATAGAGCTATTCTTTTCATTTTCGTTATAGTGTAAGGGTAAGCATGTTCTTGCTCAGCAAAAAATTAGAAATTAAAAAAGAAAAATATAGAGCCAGTTTCAAATATTTCATAAAGCCAATGTGTAGAGAGCCTGCTAGTGAATAATCTACTAGATTCTAAGGAACCAGATTAGGTTCTACAGAATAAATTTTCTACTGTAAATACCACTAAAGTAACTACAACAACAGAGATGGCATTTCCCAAACGACATTAGGGTTGGCTGCAGGAATCCATTAGCAAAACTCTTAGGGATCTTATGCTCTTATTCTTCTCCTCCTCCACTCTATCATATCTTTCCATGTTAACTAAGGTCTACCCCTACTCATTTAAGTTTATCCGAACTGAATTCTCTCTATACATAACCAACAAAGGATTGTTTAAAACTGTTCATGGCAGTCATCTAAAGTCATTGATGATCGGTATACAATAGCATTTGATGTTTGGATTTTCAAGAAATGGTCTTCAACTAGTCATATGTCGTAATGGACCTTAATGTGGCACTCAATGGTACAGACCTTTGTTAACTAGTCAAGTTCCTAACATCCTTTAGTTAATATCTTTAGAATTCTAGCTAAGAGAAAATAGCAGATCCAGAGCTTATAAATACTTTTATGTTCTTCAAATTTCAATTACCATTGAGTCAATGGAGAATTCGAGTTACATGTGAAATTTGAAGTTAAGTTTTTTTTCTGCTTTCCATCCTCTTTTTTCTTTAGCTTCTAGCACTTACTCTGTGATATTACAGTTCAAATCCCCTAAAACAGCCCCTTTTATTTGGATTATCAACTAAAAAGTTGCCTCGCCCAGAAAATCCAGCAACAACTTCTCCTGGTTTCCAGCCTATAAGGTACCTAAGTTGATTATTCTATTCTAACAATTAAATATATAGTTTATCTTCCTTTCAAAGAAAAGAATGGACAAGCCAGCTCATGTAAGAGGTACACAATCCTTAGCTTCATACACACAACAGAGTACTCTGGGTTGATTAGAGAGCAAAGATACAAAAATGAAAGGCACTCATTGATTACCTGCTTCAGAATAGCTGCCTCAGCAAGTTCAGCGTTAAGCTCCAAAACTTCCCAATCATCCTCAGTTTGTGGTTCTATTGTAACCAGAGTGGCCTTAGGCAAATTCGTTACAGCTCGTACTTGGACAGTGGTATGATCTGGCAAAGAAATGCATTCTGCGAATTGCTGAGCAATCTACAGTGGCATTCAAGAGCAAAAATGAGTGATAACAATAATAGAAAAAACATTAAAACATACAAATTGAACGAGTAAAAAGTCACCGATTTCAGTCGTATACAGTATGTGGTTAAAGTGAAACTCATAGTCTAAGCCATTAGTTTTCCACAAAAAATTATATCTCGTTAATGGACACACCAAAACCATTAAATGATATATGTTCCTATACAAGTGAAGCCCTATATTCAATACTAGCTTGGCTTTAGACATACACCCCAGAAATCCAATTTGAGATCATCCAAAATGCCTGGAGAGTCGCAAACAAAGCATCACATATACCAATGATACAACCAACATAATCAACTATTAAGAAATGTCATCATCATGTGTGCAGCAGTCCGCGACTCCACATTTTCATACGTCTAATAGGATGCATTATGTTAATGAAAACAGCTTCACTGACTTCCTCCTCTATTTGTAGGAAGATGTAACTCTCAATTCCATAATGTTCAATAATAATAAAAAACACTATCAACTACAAACTCCAATTTCCAGTAACACTTCAGTAGTTCATATCATCTGAGAAAACTCAACCTCCAATTTACCGCTTACTAACGTATAGCTATTGTCGTCATTTGGCAACTTTCATTTCTTTATCAAGAAAAAGCATATCAACTTCAAAAGTAATTGAAAACTACCAAAGCTTCAAATCAAGAATTGAAATTAATGGAATCTAAGTGGAGTGGAAATGGAGGAGGAAGCTACCTCGATGGCGGTAGAAGAGGAAGTGGCGCCGGACCAGGCAACGTACCAGGGGCCAGCGGCGGCGGAGTGTGAACGGAGCTCGAGAGTGAGTACCTCGGGGA
>JAYMSZ010001243.1:0-14999 GCA_036897665.1 Pelargonium citronellum | reverse complement strand
AATTACGAAAAAAAGTTCAGAGTAGTTCATTGCAAAAGGTGTCAATTATAGGGTAGTTTTTGGTGATTATCCTTAAAAAAAAATGTCATAATTACGCGTTAAGAACCTAACTTCAAGCCCTGGTGACTAAGATAAGATACTAAACCAAATTAAATCCATTCGATCATTTCGATACTCCAAACGATCACTCCAACAAAGCTAACACTAAATCTAAAACAGTCCCAAAATCTCAACACACCATTTCTTAACAACGCAGAAATCGCCGGCCACCGCCATGAGTGCTCCGCTTCTCTCCGGAGTAAGCAATCCACCATCTCTCCTCTCTCTCTGAATCTCGAATTTGCTTTAAATTCATTGTTTGATCTTGACTGTTGATCGATCAGGCGAATCGCATTATCACTGATGATTTGGTGTTTTTTGCTGCGCAGGCTACTTCTGGATTCACTCGGTTGTCCAAGGGGCTCGCCGCCGTGCTCATCGCCGGACACCTCGTGCTCCAGATCTTCCCTTCCGCCGTTAACTATCTCGCTCTCATTCCTGCTTGGTATTTTCCATCTCTTCGTAACTCGCTTCAATTTTTCATTTCTCTTATTTGAATAGCACTTCGCTTATTCTGGATTTGTGGCCTAGTATAATTTTTTTTGTTAGGAGTGGTGTTGAACTCTGATTATTGACTGTGGATTGGGATTGGAATGTTGAATTTGTTCGGTCGTGTAAATTTTGATTTGATCATGGCCTGCTTTGTTTTTTGCTACGCCTAAGGAGAATGTTACTACTTACTCTAGGTGTATGAAATTAGGTAATGATGTTTAACTGTAGTTGGTGAGATCCAGTGTCTGGGCTGCACAATGGTACCTATCTCTCCTACCATAAACCCTACTGATCCTAGAGCCTTATTGTGGAGTTAGCTGATCTCTTTTTGTGATTAAAGTTATGGTATAGTCCATGTACTTACTAAAATTCATGGTTTGGTTCTTTCATTTGGAAGAGTTGGAGTTAGACATACTCCGTGTACTTTATCAAAATTTCAGTCAAGTCTCGACAAAATGCTTTTGTTCACAAGATGTTGAATAAAGTTTACAAAATGCATCCCTTAGGCTGTGCCATGGTACAGCTGTTCTACTTATCTAGTCTACACTGCTCTCTATGCATTGTTTTCTGTTTAATTGGAAATTGAATACTGATGAGGAATTCATTGCCCATGATTACTTGCAATTAGTATCTGTGTGTGATGAGGACATTTTTTGGCTTTTAAATTTATACTCTGCTTGATTAACCTTTGTAGTATTTTAGAAAAGGGACTGATATTAGGCATGATGTTTTTAATTAAAATATTTACTCCATTCACTTGGGATCTTTATTATCGTATGAAATGTATCTTGTAGGACCATTCCGTTTGGTTGGAACCTCTTGACTGCTGGCTATATTGAGCAATCAGTATTAGGGGTACGCATTTTATTCGGACAAAGTTACCATGGCTAACCTCACTATATCATTTTATTTTATGTTTCAGTTTCCTTTAAGGACTGTACTGATAATCATACTGGCTTTCTAGGTGGTCGTTAGCGCTCTCGGTCTCCTTTTTGTTGGGAAGCTGCTTGAACCCATATGGGGTTCTAAGGAGTTCTTGAAGTTCATCTTTATTGTGAACTTACTTACATCTCTATGTATTTTTGTTACTGCTATTGCCTTCTACTACATAACAAGGCTGGAAACTTTCCTGTAAGTACCAGTATGTCCTTCAAATAGAAGTAACAATTATTTTTAGGTGTCCCATACCACTCATTACCTTCCTTCTATTTTCATCCTTGTTTACTGTGGCCTCGTTTCATAACTTGTTTTGGCTTATTTAAACTTCTTTTTATCTGTTGTTTTATGCTAGTTATATGCCTCTTTCTGGCTTCCATGGGGTCCTTGCAGGGTTCTTGGTTGGCATAAAGCAGATTATACCAGACCAAGAACTGTCTTTGTTGAGAATAAAAGCAAAGGTACTGATCTTTTCTGGAAGTATTTTCAATTTTGATTTGACTTCAGGCTGGGGTCAATATAAATATCTGCAAGTTTGGAAAGCATCCCTAATACAACATCTGGTGCTGCTCATAATTTGCAGTGGTTACCATCTCTCACACTATTACTTGCAGTTGCTGTAAGCTATCTCACAGAAGAATCAGCAACGTATCTCCCCACATTTTTATTTGGCACATACACGAGTTGGATTTATCTCAGATACTGGCAGAGGAAACCAGAAACGAAACTTAAGGGTGATCCAAGTGATGAATTTGCATTTTCAACATTCTTCCCTGAATTTCTGAGGTATGTATGTTTCATTTTTGCAAGTAAAGTAGTGATGTAGTTTGAACACCTTGTTCAATGGACCCTAGGCTATAGTTGTAACTTTTAACATGCCTTCATCTTAGTGAAAGGAAACCTTGCATCCAACTAGAATGGCTTGGGGTTACACACATCTCTCTCTCTCTCTCTCTCTCTCTCTCTCTCACTTTGTGTTGGTTGCATTGCAGACCTGTCATTGATCCCATTGCATTAATATTTCATCGGACGCTTTGTGGAAGATCTGAAGCTTCTTCTACTGCTGAGGATTACCCCTTAGGAAGTGCACCTTTGCCTGGTTCTGATCCCATTGAGGCATCAAGGAGGAGGTAAGATTCCTGTGTGCAAGCTTGCATTCAATATTAGTAGTTTTATTGTGAAGATAACTTGAAGTGTTCTCTAATTCCAATGCTGTCTTTTGTTTTTAAATGGGTAAAGGCAATGTTCTTTTGAGAGATTTTTTTCTGACATCGTAGTGGATTATGCTGAAGTAGTTTTCATTTACAAGTTGACCACATGATTTTAAAGCATATTAGTAGACAAATGAGATGAATAGTTTATAATTGGTTATATTATGTTGTTTTGTTTTGGGGCCTGTTTTATGTGGTTATGTCCATTTTACTGATTTCATAGCTTTCATGATTCATCATTATAGAAATGAAAAGAGTTGGGTAGCATTCTAACATGCCTCGCTCCTCAGTCCTCACACAACATTATTTGATTTCAGAAACTGCATATAGCGATTGTGAAAAAGAACTATCAAACTAAGAATAGAATAAGACTCTCATATTAATTGTGATCTATTGTGTTTTTCGATAGTCTCATTTCAAATGAATACGTAATTATGACATTTGCAGAGAAAGGGGTGCTCGAGCATTGGAAGAAAGATTAGCCGCGGAGAGGCTGGCTGCTGCATGGAGTGCAGAAGAGTCAAAAAGAGATGCCACAGATAACGTATGATTTCAACTCATATTCCTGTGCAGTGAATGACAAGTGAAACTTGGATCCTGGGAACAGTTTCGAGATTATATCATTCGGTACAAAGTTTATTAGTTTTTTAACCAGAAATTGACACGTGTTAGCCATTAACCTTTACCCTTAGACTAGAGGCAAATTCTTCCTATTATTTTTCCACATTCACCTCTTGGCACTGCATACTTTCATCATGTCACTCAATCTCAAGAGCAACTGATATGAACATATATGATACTATGATCATATGGTTATGATGCTGACATTAGAAAGGAAACTTGTAAATTGTGACATTTATTTTAGTTACTTGCTTGTGGTATGGTTGTGTACACCAAACCAGGATTACAATGCAACACTGAACACAGTCATATTAAAAGTAATTATTAAGAAAATTAATATTCAGTATTAAAATATTTAAATTTGTTCATAATTGATAATAAACATGCATTATTTTGAAAAATCATACACACAATAATGTTCATTCTGAAATGTTGCATGAAATAATATTTTTTTTACAATCGGACATTTGAGCTTAAATTATGAATTTTCAAAATTTAAGAGCTTGTTTGATAAAACTTTGGAGAGCTTCAAGTTGTTGCCACATCAACAAATCTTAAGTACAAAATGTGTCATGTTGTAAATACAAACTTCAAGCTTTTGTTGGAAGCTGTTAATTTCTTACCACCAAAATTTTGGAGTTGAGGAAAAAAAGTAGATCCTTGGAGTTGGAGTTGTTGTTACTTGTTAGTTGACGTTCTCTTCAGTTTGTAAATATCAAATTGTGGTTTATCTCGTTAAGATAACGAGTTATTGCTTTGATATCAAGTTAAAGTGTTGGAGTTTGTAAAGCGGCATGAACTGATCTTCGAGTCTCCTATTTCAATTATACAATTTTGTCATAATGCAACTTGAAGTGATAAATTATTATTTTATGTCATGTAAAATATATATAGGTGTAAATTACTCAATTACCCCGCAGAAAAAAAGAAAAGAAACACCAAATTCTTATCAGGAACGCATTTACTTGACGTGTTGTAATAGTAGGGGTCATCTAAAGTAGCAAGTTAGCGGCGAAATCGGAGAAACTCAAAGGAATTTATTACATGCAACGCGCACAAACATCACCTAACCAGCAGCACTTCATGATTCGCTTCGTCACTCGAAAGCAACGTTACGTCTGATGTGGCAGACTTTCATTGGTCTCCAGTACCAGTACAGAACAACATTTGCACCACCTGATCATTTTATTCATTTTCATTTTTATTTAAGGTCACGCGGCTTTTATTTCTCCAATTTTAAAAAGCTCTATATTAAGGTACGGTTGGTATAAAACCATCCCTTCTCTGCTCATTCCTTTTGCCAGAATAGAAACCCCCACTTGTAAATTCTCTGGCCGTCCGATTCTTTGACCAGCCGGAGTCAACGATCAATCTAACGCCCAGTCTTCACTCTCCGGCCATCGCCCACCGTCTTCCGACCGATCCCCGCCGCTTTGATCGCCATCGACGCCTCACCAATTTCACCGCTTAATTATTTTAATCGGTAATTTGTTGACTGTTTTATGTTGTCCTTTTGTTTGTACAGTTCATATTTATGGTTCTCGTTGTTGTCGATGCTGCGATTGTTTCTGATCAGCTTTAATATTCCGTTTTGTGTTAAATTGATGATAATGGAGGATTTTTGATCATATATTGGTTAAATATTTATGTTATTTATATTTTTTGTGCTAAAATATTCACAGAAAACGATGATTCCGAGAAAATATTGAAAGAATCAGCTTTTGATTGCATTTTTTATTATTTGACAGTGGAATTCTTAATTGTTATATTATATTTTCAGTCTTTTTTTGTTCATCGTCTTACTGAAATTTTACCTATTGCTTTTATGTTTTTTAGTTTATGAATTTAATGAATGCAATTGTATCATCTCTTTCTTATTGTTGTCTAAATTGTAGTATTTGATTTATATTTGTTTTTTAGTAGAATTGTTCTATAATTTGGTCCTTAGTGGCGGCACAATTTGTAGTGGTTGAAATATTCTAATTTGACTCATTTTCTTATCTTCAGGTTTATATATGTTGCCATTGTTGATATAATGTACCAGTTCTTTGCTGTTTTTCATGTGCGGGAACTAAAATGCTTTTGTTTGATATTCTGGATTTTCTGAATATCTTAGCATTCTGGTGGTCTCGGCATGTGTGCTTGTATCAGATATATCTGGGTTGCAATATTCAATTGCAACATAGATTTATGTTTCATTGAGATAGTTGTTAGTTTTTACCCAATGTTTGGATCTTGAAAAGGTTGTGGGAAATAAAAGTAAAAGGAGAGAAATTAATATGTAGTTGATGCTCTTTTTAGGTCTTAACTGATTGAGTGGATGACAACATGGAAAAGGTTTGAAATAGAAGGTGAAGTTCTTCATAAGAGACTAACATCCTAACTATTTTTTTCCTCCATTTCTTTCCCTTAACTTTTGGAAGGTCCATACACAGAGCTAATAAAATTACAATGAAAAACCAGTACAGCATATGTAGGGAAAGGGGTTCACAGGAAGATTTTCAGATTGGAAGGATGCCCTATCATGATTCAAAGGACCATAATAATGTGGAAGTCTTATATTTAAGGTAAAGATGCAGTTAATGGCGTTTCTGCATTTGTGAGGCTTCCATTTCTTTTTAATGATTTCATTGACTTTCTAACTACCTTTTTGACTTCCTTGTTCTACTTTGAGTGTTCTCTTTCTAACATCGGGCATCTTCCAATTGGTGGGGTTGGAGAAAGCAATTGGTTTTTCTAGACATGCAGGATTTGCTGAGTATTCCATAGAAGAACTTTAGCATTTGTGTGGGTCGTAGAGGCAGAGAGGGTAGAAACTTGAGGGTGCTTCTGGTTCAGTTTAGGGTAGAAGTGCATGTAGCAGTGGTTTTCAATTTGTGCCTTAGATCTTCCTAAGGCTACTGCAGCACTTCCACATGTTGATGGCAAGTTCTAATTTTTTAAGATTTTGGTTCTCAATCTGGTTGTAATTTAGAAGAGGTAATGGAATATGTATATATTTTCATCAGGATGGGGGATGTGGTTATATCTCAAGAATTCTAGATTCTAAATCATATATTTTTTAGTTTGATGAGCATCTTTTTTCTTGGCTCTTTTGATTCCATATTGTGGTTGGCATTATTTGCTAGTATATGTAGAAGAGAGCCATTCCTCACTACTAGTCATTGTAATTTTTTCTTAATAAAAAATGTAATTTTGTTTGAAATATTATAAGCCTCTATAATAAAATGTTAGTACTGTTAACCACTTTTACATGATGGGAAGGTGTTGAGTAGTTGGGTTGTATAGCAAGTAGTGTAAAACAAAAAAAATAATAATGTAATTATTTATTGAAGGAAAAAAGATTAAGAATCGATTTACAGATACAGTGTGAGTTTGGTCAGCACATAGTAGTTCATAATGCAGTTTTATTTCATGCCAACTTTTACAACAGTCTAATTATGTATGTTTTAGTGATGTAAAATTTGATGAGAAATAACCAACCTTAGATAATTTTGTATTTTATCTGAATGTCATACAATGATGAACCAATCTCTAAGCCATTGTCTGCCATTACCGTGTTCACCTTTACCTGAACTAAGAATTGAGTTTTTTTTTTTTTTTTTTGGGTTACATCACTCCTGCTTTGCATTTCTTTCCTTCCAAACCCCAATGGTTTATGAACTTGTACAGATTTCTGTTACATATATTTGGATTACATTGTTTCATGATAACCTAACTATGTGAATGAAAAGAAATTAATGAATCAGCCATGTCAGTTAATGTTTCATACAGTTTAAATTTGTTGGAGCAACTACTGTTGTTCTAATCATACTATGATTTTATGCCATGTCAATTTTATTACTTATGCTAGTTACATGAATCTGCATAGAGTATATCTTAATCTAACTTCAGTTATGATCATAGTAGTAAAGGAAAAATGCAAAATTTCTCTTCCATGGAAACATATGGGTTCTCTTTGCCATTGATTTACTTAAAAATTTGATTTGATGATGGTTTCACAATGTATTTGAATTTGAAGAATAAGAGTACACTAGTATAATGTTTCTGTCATTATTTCCCAAGCCCCATATAGGTTTAGTTGGGTTAGACTATGCAGGTTTGGTGATGCTGATGCAATGTGTCTTTCTGATTGTGTCTGCCATACAAGATCTAATAAAACATCATTTGGTTTGTAAGTGTGTGGTTTGTGAACAGACCGCCAGGTGAGCGGGAATTTGTTGTTTAGTGTTTGCTCTCTCTCTCTCTCTCTCTCTCTTACCTCAAAGCATCTTACAGCTGCATAATGGTTCAAGTTTAGGACATATTTATAGACATATGATCCTGTATACAAGTACTCTTTTTCCTCCCTTGCCTATGGAGTTGGTTCTTAATTCTGTCATTTGCTTCTGGAAATGAGATATGTAATTGTTGCAATATATCTTCTTGAACAACCTGAATCATAATTTGTTTGTTCTCTTACTATAACAGGCTAGGTCAAGTTTTTTTTTTCTTCTGGCGGATTATTTAGTAAGTAGCCATATGAAGGATCAGCAAAAGTCTGGTTGGTGTCTAGTTAGCAATTCATCTTTATTAGCACTCATCTGAATTGTATGTGGTATTATTGCATTGCAGGCCCTTGATCTCACTGAGCAACAGAAGAATGGGTTTCCATTTCTGAATTCCTATTTTTATATCAAGATTCCTAGTATATGTACTGCGGCAATATTCTGCCAAAATCAACTTTTATGTTGGGAGAAATATATTGTATCTTGGGCTGAATAATAATTATATCATAGCCTAGTTATCAAAGTTTGGAGAAATATTAACTTTGTGTTTATCTTGTAGAATTGCTGTTCATTTTGAGGAGATTATTATTTTAGTGACTAGTCATATCTCAGGGAACATGTCAATGGCCACATATACCATTCCAGGTGAACTATATAGACTATGAGAAGGTTGAGATAACCATTCGAACTTGACTGTTTCATGTAGGATATGTATCTATCATTGGGGTCGTTAAACACCTGTCAAATGAAGAGCATTTGACATTTAAACGGATTCTACAGATATTTTCAATCATTTGTGCCCTTTGTTCCTTGGTCTGAGATTCCTTTGAACTCTTGCTGCAATATTCTGCTATTTTAATGAAGGGTATACTCATGATAGAATTTTACATGCCATGTGAGATAATAGGATACACACCTGACCTCTCTAATTATCCTATAGTGTGACAAGTTGGATTCCCTTGTGTGCTTTAGCAATAACATTAATTGTCCTTGAGATGATGCTAAGTTTTCCGTCTTTTATCACATGCTGGAGAAAAGTCTTCAAGCAAGCATACCTTACAACTAAATAGAATGTTGGTATCTTCGTTGGGGCATATTTGCCAACTGGAGGGACAATTGTGGCTAATTGAATGAGGACTGATGTCTTTAAGTGGAAATACAGGGGTTGACCAATGACAACGACAAAAACTCATATGGATGAGGGTGAAGTTATGATGTTACTGATCTTCTGAAAAAGTCTTGAAAAACTAGTGAAGTGAGTAAGATGAATTGCCTGAGTTGCATTCGAAGTGTTGCTGAAAATCATATAAATGGGAAGATTGTTATCTCCAGTAGTATGATCCCAAGTAGGAGTTGGACATATGAAAGCATTTTAAGCTGATGAAGTCAATATTCTTTGTTGACTACTCTATCTACTGCTTTGTATGGGTAGTTTTATGAGAGTTATTTCTGTTGTAATTCTCTGTATGACTGAATGCTGTTTGGCTTCAAAGATACCTGCTATGAGCACTTTAGAGAGTTGCTTCAAGACAGCATCTGTATTTTTCCAGACCAAGTGCTCTAACCCTGAGCACATTCATAACATTAATTTTATTCAGTGGCAAACTTTATGTTGAGTTCTCCATTTGATATTTCTGATAACGATGCCATGAAGCTCTAAATTTTGGATGTATTTTTTTGTTCTTTTATTCTTTTTGTGCTTCGCGGTTAATCCGTAGAAGTTGGATGTAATTCTAGAATGGAAGCACTTTAGGTGATGTACATGCTATTGTATTTTCAAATCATTATAACAATGATGTATATATAGTGATATTATTCGTATAAATATTTGGCCTTTGATAATTTTGTTTCATGTTTACATTTCTGTCTTAAACTACATTGAGTTGAGGTATTCAAAAGGTGGATAGGCAGTTATTCTTAAGTGAAATATTGCATGCTATCAGAAAACACATTGTTTAACAGGTCGCTAACAGGATGTCTTGGGTTGCATTCCATGTTATGTGATTCATCATTTAATAATGTAGTTTGAATGAGTCTTCGTTAGTGTAGCTTTAGTATACATAAGTCATAAATGCATGCTATATTGTTTTATTGTCTTGTCATGTTCATCTTATATTTAGTACCCAGTCTATCAACTAGCCTTTCCTAATGGTTTACCCTTCCCCCTAGTATGTGCCTGTTTATTACTACAATGTTTGACTGTAATTAATATGTCTTCAGGTGCTTGTTTGATGACCAATATTTACAGATGTACTCTTTTATACATTATTGATTTCAAACTGTTAGTAAGTAATTGAAGTTGTTTAGGATTTTTGGTAGTGATGTTTATTTCTATACACAACCTGGGGTTGTTGGAGTCGTATACATTGGTGACCATGCTGTTAGCCTGTTACACTGAATTGCCACTTACCCAGAGAATAGATGATTACATGTTTCTGGTGAGATAGGGTGAAAAAATATATATTATATACAGCTCTTTTGTAGTGTGAATTGCTTATAATCTCTCTTTTTTTACATGGAAACATGATTAATGATTTAACTACATTGTGAAGAATTATCTGATATTCTTTCTTGTGCATCAGTCACACGTTTACATTACTGGATCATTCATCACTTCATATTTTATGATACAATCTCATTCTCCAATCTGTGTTCTCCAAATCATTTTTTTTTCTTTTATTCATCATTGATTCTTTAACCTACCTTTGTCGTTGCACCTCTTTAATTGATCCCCATTGGTTGGCTGTTTGTATATTCTACCTGTTCATTTTACTTTTAACACAGCTCAATGCTAGTAGGTTATCTTGCGTCTCTTGATATGCAGTCTTGTTTGTCTTTCTAATAGTTTCATATAGGTTAGTCCCAATTATGGTATCAAGATGTTTTGTGCTACTGTTGCCTTGAGGCCATTTTTGCAAGACTTCCATTTTACTCTTTAACTCGTTCATGGTGGGAGCAGCCAGCCAAAACATATCCTATGGTTACACATTGAAGTCTATTTTGGGTTTATGCAGTGTGTTGTAAATTTCCTTTGTCAACATGTTCTGTTTTAAGTCTCAGTGATGTTAAAAGGTCTTTAATGGAATTCCAGTTTACTATAGATGTCCTATAGTTATTGCAATTGTATTAACATTAGTCCGGTGATGTTTTTCTTAGCTGAAAAAAAACAGGACAGTACTTTTTTAGAATACTGTAAGTATATTGTGATTTGAGAATTATTTATTTCTTCATGAATTCTTCTATCTATGATCCTCTGATTATACATATTGATGGTGACCCTGTTTATGAAATCTACCATGAAAAGACACTATGTCACTCATTTCAAAAGCATCAATGTAGTTGCCTGAACTGAGGATATTCTGATTATAAGTGTGATGCTGATATGGTTTTTGAATTCTTCCATAAACTACCCTACCATACTCATTGCCTGAGTGAAGAGAGAAGATATGGTTCTAGATCGAGCTGAATGATAGGGAGGTTTGCGTACCAAATCTCTAATTGGTCAATGATGTGTTGACTATTCAAGTTTATCGTATTGAACAAGGCTGGATATTAATATACCATTATTTCCAAAGCCATATTCTAGTTCCACGTGGTCATTAAGCCATTTGTACTTCACTAGAAACCCTAGTCTGAATAAATAGTTCCTGATTTAACCCAAGGATAGAATTTCCTTGAAGAAACTTTACACTATTAGTAATGACATTAAGGTAATAGCATTGCAATTATTATTCGCATTTATGTGCATTGCAAATTTGTTCCTGATCTCTTTTGGGGCGATTACTGCAAGGTTTCTCTACCATGAGATATGATATTTACATGTGTGCATTGCAAATGTATTCATGATCTCTTTTTGATAAGCTATTCCTGATCTCTTGTGGAGTATTTACTGCAAGGTTTCTTTCCCATGAGATAACAAATAATTTTCATTTCATGCAGATTGATTCTCTTTTCATACTCTTATTCGAAGTTACTATGGGACATAGACATCTGCCTAATACATCCCAAATGTCTGAGATAGACCAAGACCAAAACCAGTGTCATGGAGCTGTTGAAGGATCTTATTTAACTATAGGTAAGAGAGCTTTGAGAATTTCAATTTATCTTTTTTCTCCAGAGTTTTCTATGAGTTTTCCAGAGTTTTCTATGATTTGACCTCTGCTTTAATACTCCTTTTGTGCCCTGGGCATTTTTTTTTTGCAGGAAGGGCTGTTGTGCCTGAAAATGGTTCTTATGCTTATCCTACAGAACATAGAGTAACAAATAGAGGATATGACGCTTCTCAGCAAGATTTTGAAGGCAGGCTGGTTGATCATTCCTCATCAGGTTTCAGATTGGGAGGTCATTATATGCAGCCTGCTGTTTCTGGGACATCTTATGATTCCTTCCCAGGCTTCCCAACTGCTAGAAGCATAAATATGGTCCCAGAGAATAATGCTGGCCATGCTCATCCTAACTTTCTCAACTGGCATACAACCAATGAAATTGAGGGAGGATCACTAGCTCCTACAATGGGCATTGTAAGAGGTCCATTCAAAAGGAAAAGCCCTGATATCTCGGTAGCGTGTGAGAGAGGGGACACTAGCAGATTTTTTGCTGGCAGTTCCTCCAATTCTGAATTCCAACTGGAGAAATCAACAGTGGATCACCAAAATTATTCTTCGAGTTCCAATGGCTTGCCTCACTACTGGAGTGGTAGCAGATCTGTTGGCAGTGACGATTTTCAAAGGAATGTAAGAAGCCGATCTGGGCTTGATTTGGAACCCAATGCATGGAGAAATTATTCTTCAACTTACTCTTCCAATCATCACTGTTCAATGACTCACCCAAGAAACCATCAACGAACAGCTGAAATTACTAATTTGAATGGAAATGCAACTGTTCCTGAACCAACCCATAATACTGTATTCCCTGCTGCTCACGGGAGATTGCCAACTTCAGGTTGAGCCATACCTTGCCTCTTGTTTTTAACCTTTTCCATGAATGCTAAGAAAATGTCTTAACTCTTGTATGAACATGCAGAATACAATGGCATAAATCATGAGACAAATCAGTTTTTCGTTGGAGGAAGTAATACGGAGATAGGTGGTCACTGTCATGGTCCCATTTTAAGCAGAAATCCTGTTTTACCCCCACAGTATCCTCAAGCACCACACCCTCAGGCTGTGATGGGGAGCCGCATTAATTACTCTCGAGGAGCTGTACCTCCTTCATATACATCTGATCCAAGTTTCAGTCGTTTGAGTAGCGAAGCATCTTCCTCTGCAAATCATCTGCAGTTTCCCGCAGGAAGTTATTCTTCCCAACATTCAAGGCCATTGCCTGCAAGAGGCTGGCATAGTAACTACAGGGATGGCAGGTCAAGGAGATTCCACAGACCTTCTAATGCAGTGGAGGGACATGATAGAATGAGATCTGAGGTGTGTATACTTGTTATTTTTAAGTTTTAGTTTTAAGTATAAAAGCTCTAGGGAACATAGTTAATGAGACTTTGAGTTCTGAGGGTTTTCACTTGGGAGTTCTCTTAGTCTTAGAATTGACATGATAAGATAGTCTATTTTCAGAAATTTACCATCTTGTAGAATTTATATTTCCCTTGATCATGCAGTTAGGTGATCACATCACGCTTTTATTTAACGTAGCTGTGGCCATTAGTCTCTTTCCTAGACTGGTATTTGTGTTGAGATGGCACAAGGCTCATAGATCATGTTCTGTGATTGACCGTTTATATCCTAATGGGTGCATAGATCCAGTTTTTTTATTTAATCAGATAATGCACGTGCTTTTATCATATGTGCTCGTAAGTACCTAGAAAGGATTCTGGGTAGTTTTAAACAGATCTTATGACTTCAAGGTTATATTTCTCTCCAGGAAACATTGGAAAACTGGCTTTTTATCTTTATATCTCCTATTTTCTCTTAACATTTTCCTCAAAGTACCTAGAGGTTCTTAGTCTATGACAGTAACAGGTTGGTGAAACTTTGATGTTATGTACCAACTGATATCACAGTTCTCATGCGAGTTGAACTTCCATCTTGCATGTTTTTTAACCATCTAAATATGACAGCATGCCTTGAAGAGCACCTGACCCTGTTCAGGCTGAATTTATTTTCTGCTTAATCAGTATTCTAATAGCCAAATGTATAAAGCAATTTGCTTTCTCTGAATCAGATACTAATTAAACGGTGAACATTTAACATTTGCAGGCTTTCGCAATGATGGACCGTTCATCACTGTATGGTTCCCGAAATATGTTCGATCAATATAGAGACATGAGACTAGACGTAGACAACATGAGTTATGAGGTTATTATTGTGATTTACTTCATTTCCATGCTCTCATCTATCTTCTTTCCTACTTGCATTGACTGTAGATTATTGTCTTTGGGCAGGAACTACTTGCTCTAGGAGAAAGGATAGGGAGCGTGAACACAGGATTGTCTGAAGAAGTGGTTCCAAAGTGCTTGATGGTGAAAACATACTGCTCATCAGATTGTAACCAGGAGGAAGCCTCTTGTGCGATCTGCCTTGTAAGCATTTGGTCATCTACCCTTTTTATTTTTAACTTGATAGTTATTGGCCAAAAGCTGAGGCTTTTAAAAAAAAAAATAATATTGATCAAAGCTGTGAGATATAGTTCTCAATAATGATGGCACACATATTGGTAGCCTATTTAGATGATTAAACATCACGTCTTCGGTAATTGAGATCAATTCAATTCCATAAACATAAAGAATAGATCGTTTTTGCATGAGATGTTGGGCTTTTCTCACTCGTGATCTTGTCATTAATTGACAGGAGAAATATGAGAACGGGGAGGAAATTGGAACAGTGAGGAAATGCGGGCATGACTACCACATGGGTTGCGTCAAGAGGTGGTTGTCGATGAAGAATGTGTGCCCGATTTGCAAGGGACCTGCTCAAGCAGATGGGTCGGAGGAGAAATAATTATGTTTATATATATGCACGTAGAAATTCTTGTAAATAGTACTCATATGAACACTATGTCAATGGATATTTGACACATTCTGAAATGGATTGATCGTTTCTGTCTTTATTGTTCATGCTTTCTTTTTCCAATGGAAGTGTAGTTCTGGAATGAAGGTTCGATTCATATACAGGTTGCAATCAAGCCAAGTATGGATATGAATTTCAGGTACTGGGAATGGGGAATGTGAGAGATAATCTCAGTTAACAGCTGGATAAGAAATTGGGAAATATTGGTAAAAGATCCATTTTGTTTCGGATTAAGGTTAGGATTAGTCCATGTACTATCCAAAAGGTTTGGATTTAGTCCTTGTACTATCAAGTGTTTGGCTTTAGTCCAAAGTTGAGCAAAATGATTGATTTTAGTTCAAAGTTCGAGCAAATCG
>JAYMSZ010001242.1:0-15000 GCA_036897665.1 Pelargonium citronellum | reverse complement strand
AGCATGGTCAAGCTCGCTCCTTTCCTCTTATACGCCACCAGCTTGACCACCATTTTCCTTTTCTTTTCCGTCGCCTATTCCCGACCTATCAATCTCACTCAATCTCCGTCAAATCTCAAATGGGTACCTCTCAAAATCTCTTCTTTTTATCTGCATTCTATTTCCAACTGTGACTTCTTAACTCTGTTTTGTCATCACTTTATTGCATCTGCATAAGATTATGAGCACGAACAAGCTTTTCGGTGGAGGGATTGAGAGAGATGAAGAAGTGCATGGCGGCTTGGAGGTCGTTGACGGAGTTGAGGTAGAGCTTGGCCTCAACGCGGTCGTGGAAGAAGATGGAGGTGACGCTGGCGAAGGCGGAGGAATCAGCGTCCCATTTCGAGATGATAGCTTGGGCAATTTCGATGTTCTCGTCCATTAGGGTTTCGGAGAAGGTGGTGATCATGAGAGGCCTCTGGGGAGGTGGTGAGGATTTAAAGAAAATGCTTCTCATACCTTTTCTTGGCATATATATGATCAATATCAAGATTCAAGAATTGTGAATTTGTGTGTATATGTGATTTTGGGTTGTAGCTAATGTTTTGTGTTTGATTTGTTTTGAGAAAATATGGGAGAGAGGGTATATATATAGAGAGGAGAGGGTCTTTGGTGACTGAGGGAACAAAGATGTTGACATAGTCTGGTTATGGTGTACGCGGTTTGTATTTTTTGTGTTTCTTGTGTTTAAAGTTTTGTTTGGACACTAAGCCAACGGCTATATTTGTTGGTACAACTAAAAGGTGGTGAGAAAACTTTAAAGTTTTGGTCAATTTGTCAAGAGTTTGACATTTTGCTTGGGTCTAAAGGATGGAGGAAGTAGTTTCAAGTTTTCAGCTACTATGTGTTGTTGCAGATTCATGCATGCAATGATGCAACATGCAAGGACTTAATTAAAAGTTAAAACTAAACCAATGATGGTGGCTCTTCTAGCTGTGTGAGTGGAATGAGGTCTCAGGATCGATCTCCATTCAATACATCCTAATAAAGTCCAACCAAATTAAATCGGAATTGATTTGATAGTGTGCATGTAAGATAATATGCAAAATAAATGAATTTAGGCATTCAGAAGGAGCAAATTCACACATTTTATACTATAATTTAAAATCAGACTGAACTCTATTCGAATCGATTTTAAATTACTACTATATATTAATCTGAGTCTTAACATTTAGATCATCTGAGTTTAATTCAAAAACTGAATCGACGCTTTTAGATGATGTCTTTTCGCTGGTTTACCTGAATATTTGTTTATGTTTATATATTATAAAATATGAAGTATATTGGAGTGAAGTTTGGTGTAGCTTAGGTTTTGTTTTGTTTTGGGTATGAGAATACAAACATCAACGTTAATACCAAGTGAAGACAGCCACAATACAACTAGCTATAATTAAGCAACTGGCAACACAACACAACATAAACTAAATTACTTGCAATTCACATTCTCTAAACATTGTCTTGTGTATATATATTTTATAGTTCTATGCTACATTTAACTTTCAAGTTCATAAATCTTACTCAAATTCTTTTCTACAAAATTACTTCTAAATTAATAAAATATAACTATTTTATTCAAAGTTTTGGCTCTCCAAAGAAAAATGAGAAATGCTAGGCTATATTATGACCGTTGGACCCATTCCACTTGGCTCAATTGATTGACAAAAACATTGGCCGCTTCATTATTTAATTATTAGAACAAATATTTCAGACTATAGTCTCAACGCAATTTCCATTAAATGATTGTATATTAATCTATTTCTACCTACCTTCCTATCATATTGTTTGCGACCAATTCTATTACAATCGGCCGATGTTGCAAAGTTTACTCTTTAATGCCACTTTAAGCAATTGTCAATTCGGATGATATATTCGAAGAAAAAACTATATGACTGATTATATTTTATATATCGATATATATATATATATATATTGAGTTGATAATTCGTTTTGTAACAAAATATATGCACGGTATGAAATTAGCATGTTTAATTTACATGTCTTGTAATCGTGTCGTGTGTGTCACGTTTGTGTTAGACATGCAAAACACGCATGAAACATTAACTAGACGTGTTGTGTCACTCATGAGACGCCCAACAGGCGTACTTAATGATTTAATATAATTGTAAAGTAATCGTTGGAACGTACGTATATTGGATAGGGTGGTTTTAATACATGTTGGTTTCATCTTACATAATTATGGGTTGTGCGTTCTTTTATCGAGAATGCCAACGTACACTTGATGGAGACTCGAATTTGAGTGTTGAACGTAAGTATCGTGTTCGTGTTCAACTATTCATAATGATTACTAAACTCATTGTATTCGTATTGGGTCGTGCTGCACACAATCAACCTTCAATATAAGACATACACGAATTGTCAGCTCTAGACATATATTACTCTTACATTAAATCATGTTATTGTGCGGTGCAAGTTTTACCAATTCAACACAAATAAAATACAATTATGAATATGCCGTATTCGTGTTCAATCAATGTCGGTACGTGATCGGCACGTTCCAACTTTCAATTATTAGCAACATTGATAATAATTTCTTACTTTTCAAAGGTAAAAATTGCACACACGTGACCATTTCCACTTTGATAATTGCCCTCAATGCAAGGATTTTACTTGACAAATTGCCAATTTGCATGCATGAGGATATGGAATCTTGGAGAAAATGATATCATTATATCAAAGTCGCGGTCGTAATTTTGAAAGATGTAATTAATTGACATACAATTGGGAATAAAGTGTTTTGAATATTGACATAATTAATAGTTACATATAATTTTTCGATATTCAATAAAGATTGTTAGCAAATAGCAAGTTGTGTTCGTCATTTATTATATCTTAATTAATTGCCAAGTCAATTTGGCAAGCCAACAGTAACGGTCAAAGAACCAAGGAATAAAGCTGGTATCTTCATTGTGTATTCGGATTAATTTAATTATATTGGTTTAGTCAATTAATTATATACTAATCCATTTTTCCACTTTTGTTGACCGCAAAATATTGTTCCAATAAATCCAGTTGATTTCGTCACATGATTCACCAAACGGAAACAAATTATATATGTGTGTATATGTTTTGTATTCCTAAAAATTAAGATTTATTGGCTATTTTAAACTTTTATTTTTTATTTTAATTTGAAAATGAAAAAAGAGAGATAAATAATGTTAATTAAATAATGCAAAAAGAGCTAGATTTGAGTTGGTCTCTGTTGTTGTTTAAATCATGGAAACCTGTTCTTGTTCTATATTTTGGCTCAATACGCATGGCCACAATAGATCAATCACCTATAATTTACTCTAACAAAATAATAATTAATTCTACACGCAAATTTTAATTAACTAATATTGGGAAATACGTATAGACGAGCATCATCTGATTGTTTTTAGTGAATCTTGATGTTGAAATTTCAGGTAATTTACTAATATAAATCAATATTAATTAATGAGGTAGAATGTTTTTTAGTTTATATGTTATTGTCTGAATAAGCGTGACGAAGCCCGCTATGGACTTGAGTAATATATATAATTATATATTGTCCACATCGATTGTCCATATAGTTTAATGACTTTGAAAAAAAAATACTTATAAATATGCAATTGTTAATTAATATAAATCGATGCGAATTGAGTTATTTTCAAGGTGACTCTTCTTTGTTTAAATTTAAACAATAGGTTTCTATTTCATTACAATATTATTTGGGGAAATAACTATTTTGAGATGTTTCAAGGCTATATTTAGTTGCATATTTTCCTTTTTTTAAAAAGAAATGAAACCCTCAAAACCGTGCTTTTTTTACTATAGAAAATAACTTACTTTTTTTTTTTGAACTTTTCTTATTACTCTATGTAAACAGAAAATGAATGTTATATAAGGAGCACACGTTATTTTTGGAAACTTTTTGCAAGCCTCAAAATCATTTAGTTTACAATAGGTTGATAATGCGAATCGAAACTCAATTTTGATGAATCTTATTCTAATTTTGATTTTTAATTTTAATACAAGCGTTATTTAAATATCTTATGATCTTAAACCGAACCAGAGCATTTGACTGATACAAAAGGCGGTGTGATCTATAAATATTGGGACAAGCTCACATGAATTTCTTTGTCAAAAGCTAAATAGAGGCCCATTCATAAATTGCAATATTGATTTCTATTGGTTATAATTCTATTGGCAACCAATAACAGAAACCACATTAAACGTGTGGCTGTAGAGTCCATTATTGTTGAAGGATTCAGGAAAACTAGATTGAGGTCCCGTGCGATGCACGGAGAAGTACGATAATATTAAAATAGTTATAATTATTATTTTATTTCTTTTCTTTTTCAAATTTATATGATATATGAAATACAATGGTATATAAATAGGTAAGATTTTGAGAAAAAAGAAAAGAAAAGAAAGGAGTCATGAGATGATGAGAATTTGATATGAATAGCTGATGCGAAAAAAATAAGAGCGTAAGTGAGAGTCTTTAATAAATAAGTTAGTTTCCAATACAAAACAAAAACAACATACACATATATAAACCTAAAAGCATCGATTCGATTCAAAAATCCAATTTCAAATAAGGAGGAAATTCCAATTTGGTCCCTCAAACTTCTACATATTAATTGAATTTGGTTTCTGAACTCTATACTTAAATTAGTGTATGAAATTTCAAGTATTGAACTAAAATGTCTGTACCCTTAAATTCTGTCAGTTTCACCATTAATTAAATGGTCTAACGTGAAATTACTTCATTGTTTTATTGATAGAGTGAGTCATATGCTATTGTAGAAATAAGTTTATTTAGAATGTCTTGATTATAATTTTTATTCAAAAAGCAAAATGTTTAACAAAATCATAAAATAAATTTAATTAAATATATAATTCTATTACAAAATACAAATGATTCATTACTTATAACTTTCAAAAGGAAATTGCATGCAACCAAATCAAAATCTATTAAAAAAACGCATATGTTTTGTACTTTTGTATCATAAAAATAATGTAATATAGTATACGCACAATAATTAAGCAATTATATTCTATGGTGATTTTTCTCCAAAACTCATGTTCCTAAAAAATGTAAACTTTAATGTGTAATAATTTTTGAAAAATTGTTATATCGAAAGAATAAAACTAACCCTCTTTAATAAATTATTTAAATTTGTTTCTTCAAAATCATTTCAATGTAAAGTGCTTTTTAATGGCTAATTTATATAAAACTAATAGGGATCTTTCAATACCAACAATATGAATTTAGCCAATTTAACGGAGAAATTGTTTTCCAACCTCTGGGGTAAAATGCCCCTATGGCCCTATGCAATGCTCAAAACTCAAAAATTATTGAATTACTTTTTCTTATTTTCGTTTCATCAAATCTTCATTATTACATCACAATCCAAAATCAAGTATGCTCATAAGATCAAAATCCCATAAAACACTTATTGACTTTTTGAGCATTAGTAATCATTTAAGCTAGTATATAATAATTTTCCCAATTATACAGTTCTGATATCAAACCTTACGTAAACGTTGATTTATTTCTTGAGCATCCAAACAATTTTAGCGAATATAGAATTTGTACTATTATTGCAAAGCATAATTGATCGGGACCAAGCCGGGATAGATTAAAATATAAAGGAACATACATTACATAACGTAGTATATTAGTTTAGTTTAATTAGTTTTCTTTGTAAACACAATGAGATTACGAATTCATGTTTCATGATGAATATGTATGGATATATGTAAATAAAAGAGCAAATACATGAATAGATATAAGTAAAAATATGAAACTTAATTGAATAAAATAATAATACAAAGTTGATTCATTTTCATCAATAACAATTTAATTTAATTTTCACTGTATCTGTATTTGATTCCTTTTCACTGTATTATGAATAGGAAGGGGATTGTATAATACATATTAGCGGGTATGTGTATTTTAATTAACCCTTTAATTGATTATAACATTTAATATAATTTAATTTATATAACCTTTTTACTCTGAAAATTGGTAGGATAAATATTTTTAAAAAATTTAATCGAAAGGTTGCATGGCTCGTACATTTTTTCCATGTGTAGTAATTTAATTTATTGTATGCAACAATTGTGTTCGTTATGTTATAATTTTATATTTTATTGGATAGTGTTGAATTTTTATGTAAAATTTATATTGTGAAATTATTTTTTGATATGGTCATTAGAGTAAAACTTTAACATTAAAGAAAAAGTCAAAATATGAAAAAGAAAATTATAAATTTTAATTTTCTAAAAATATTACGAATTATAACAAATTGATTGAAAAAATATTCACCAAAAGAATAAATTAGTCGTAATCTTGAATTAAAAGCAAATTGGATATCCACCACTACAAAAAAAAAAATGTAAATTATGACGGAAATCAGTGGGAGAAAATTTTCCGTCACAAATTGTGACATAAATCATATTTTATAGCACTTGTGATAGAAACACACAATTTTGACGGAAATTTCTGTCACAACCGTTTTTGACAACCCAAACAATGATAAAAATATTCTGTCACAAATTATTTTTGTGATTGAAATCCATAGATTTTCTATCACAGATCGAAAGTATTTTTTGTAGTACACTACTTTTGGCTATGCTCGGGTTTATCTTATTTTAATCATTTATGTTTGTATTAGTATTTTTTTTTGAAAGGATGTTTGTATTAGTATTAATTATTATAATATTTAATTCAAATCATATAACTTTATTACTAAGTAGAACACCATATTAATAATCACACACGCGTTAACTAAGTTGATTTGGTGAATAAATAGGAAACCAAAGTTAGCTAATTATAGTAGCATGTTGTAGTTGCAAGACTAAGGTGGCTATTATTTTTATAAAAAATTTCTTGTAGTAATTATATAGCATACGTTTGAAATTGTTATTTATCCTTTTATTTTTTGCTCAATTACAGATTATAAGTAGAAAATATTTACTGATCCTCTATATAGCATGATATATTTGATAAAACACAAACACAAATTTGATAAAAAAAATTATTTATAGAAAAAATGAAAAGAAAAAACACGAAGAAGAACCCAACAACAAACAAATTAGAAAAGAAAAATTAATGGAAAGAAAAAGAAAATCTAATTAGGCATGTGAAGTACATTACATGAAACTAAAAAAACAAATTTTAGCAAATCATTTCAATCTATTTGATTACGGTCTTACACTTCAAGTAAATCTGATCCAAACTCTACATCGATCGAAAAATTACGAATATTCTGAATAGTAGTACTTTGCATACTAAAAATCTAACACTCTTCCTCACATATATATCAAGATGAACAATTAGCAATTCAATCTACTTGTCACTTATTAAACTAATTAATTACTTGTTAAATCGGAAAAATAAATTACAACACCAAACATCATAATACAAATTTTTGTTGTAATCTTATGACCAGAAGATTGATGGGCAACAATGTGTCATATGTCTTGGTATTCTTTTCAAGACACACGACATCCACCGATATTTTGTATGCTCGCAAGGCTTGAAAAGTAATCATTATAGGTGAACAACATCAAATGTTAATTAGTAAAAGTAGTAAAAAAAACACATTTTTAGGAGAGAATTCATATAAATTTGCAAAACACACACATGTATATAAAATTTTATTCAAAAGCTATATAATTAGCATTTGATCTTCATCTTCTTACTACTGGACAATTAGTAGTAGTTTATGTTTTCCAATACTTGAGAGCAGTCAATCATATGCTTGTGCCGCCTTCTCTTCCTTGTCATACCCTCTTGCAAAGCCAAATTAATGGAAAACAATGTCAAATACATACATTAATGTGTTAAAACTTGCATGACAAATTGATTTGGAATGAGATAGATGTACACACCTAAGTAAACAATGAATTAAAGGATCCAAACCGGAAAAAGAAAGTTAAGAGTTAGCAAATATGTGTATAACGTACAATTGTTTGGCTTGAATAATTAGGTCATCTTCTAAAGAAAGAAGAAGTAAAATTTTACACCTTTCCTTGATTGGCCTTCTCTTCTGCAACTATTATCCCAAAGATGATATTCATATCTTCAGCAAAACACATTTTTTTAGGAGCACAAATAATCAATTGAGTACAAATATGAAATGATAACATTTGAATAGCTTCAACATAATGGTTTATGATAGTGCAGTTATGATTTAGTGGGAAGTTATTTATGATAGTGCAGTTATGATTTTAGTGGTAATGGTTTTTTTATTTTTATTTTTTATAAAGGTAATGGTTTATTTTCATGAAGTAGTGCCGTTGTCGATTATGTATTTTTGGTTTTAATAATAATAATAATACACCAAATGAGGGGTAAATAATAAATAAACTATTCTAAAAATCTAATAATGTGACACGTGGTAGTTAGTGTTACTGCTTTAATTAATGAAAAGAAGAAACTTTATTTCAAAAAAAGAAAACAATAGTTCAAAAATATAAAGATATATTTTCAAATAGAGAATCAAAACTAATAAAAAAGGAGAGATTAAATAAGTTTAAGCTGCTGTAAAGGTATATTTTCAAATAGAGAATCAAAACTAATAATAAAAAGGAGAGATTAAATAGGAAATATAAAACTGAAAAAAAAAATGTTTTTTCTTACGTTGGTTAATACTATATATAAATAGATAGATAATAGAAAACAAATTAAAAATTAAAACATACTAAAACACTAAAAATATTTTCAATAGAGAATTTAAAAAAACGAAAAAAATAGAGATTATATGAATAAAAAAACACCAAAAAGTTTGATTGGCAAGAAAGAAAAGAGTGAATATTTAATTTTTGTTTTTTAAAATAGGTGATTTTGCTTAGAGGAAAAAAAAAGAATTATGTTTCTAAATACTAATTCTTTTTTGCTTAAAAAAAGGATGCAACAGTTTTTGTTTAAAAAAGAAAAGATGTGGCAGTTATTATTATTTAACATTAATACTAATAAATAAATAAAAAAACTCTTCAAAATTATGAGGTTGTGACAGCTGTACCTTTAAGGTACAGCTTTAATATATATATATAGATATATAGATTTGGTGATTCAAGCAAAATTCGGTTAATATACATTAGGTTTAATTGCTGCAAACCCCTTGAGTATATATTTGTATTTTAAAGTTGGTCTTCGGTCCTTTTTTCATATTATTTTTAATTTTAGATTGGCAATGTTTTATAACTGCATTCATGTTATCTATTATAACAAGTTATAACTGACACGCAAGTTTTTAACGTTGCGTCACCATGCCACGTCATCATTGGGGTTAAATGGTTATATGATTCCAGACACTTGGAATTATTTGTATTTTAGGTATCGTTTGGTTTGATAAATGTAAAATACCATAGATTGTGAATATTACGGGAATATAGATTACTGAAATGAAGATTACTGGATAGTTGATAATACTATATTTGTATAAAAGAAAGAAATCTAAACTATTCTGTTTGAAATAAATAAATTTTGGAAAATGTATAAAAATTACCTATATACTCTTTTCAAGTATCATATATGCTACACATATTTTCACGAGACATTGTAAATTTTGAATGAGATAAATTTATTATTTTAGTCTAAAAGTGTAACATTGAATATATTCATATATACTAATATATTTTTGCATTCTAAAAGTACATATTTTTAATATGGTTTTAATCGCTCTCACGGTGTAGTGCTCACGAATAATTTAAGTCTTTTAGTTTATCAAAAGATTTTTTATTCTAATTTTTAAAATATAATTGAATGACTTATATAATTTTATTTAAAAAGTCGTAAAAAAAATATGGCATAATTATTATATAATATAAGATTTGTGAATAAATGCATAAAAATACAAAAAAAAAAATTAAGGGCATAAATGTCACTCAAGAATCCGGGTGCTGGAAAAGTTAGCATGAATCATAAATACCATCTATAATATGGTACGTATTTTGTTTTCAAGGTTCAGGGGTGATTTTAAATTCCAGGAATCATCATTTTACATTCTATTTCCTATGACTAACTTTGCACAAACACATGAAAATGAACTTCACCATTGACTTTGTTACTTTCCCTTGTAGAATCGGGGTACCAAACTACACCTTAAAGTTGGCATTCAATCCCTTTTTTTATTATTATTGTTTAAAATTCTGGGCTGACATTATTTTATCATTGCAATCACGTTACATGTTACAACGAGTTATGACTGGCACGTAAACATTCATCGTCATGTCACCACGCCATGTCATCATTCGCTCACCACATCACTTTTATGCACGAAAATGGTGTATTTAGTTTATTAGTTTATTTTTTATTTTTGGTATCATACCTCACTAAACGTCATCATTTTGGAGATATGAAGCCCAAAAAATAAAACGAATATAGAAATCTTTCATCTCTATTTGCTTGCACAACCTCAAACTATTTCACTAGTCGAAAATGGAGGTGAGATTTCTATCGACGAATTAGGGATTCGTTGATCGGTTTTGCGAAAGAACAAGATAGAGATTGATAGAACAATTATGATTACCAAGACATGTTGGGCTAAGTGGTTAAAAACACTTTGGATTCCCTTTGAGTTCTCAAGTTCGAGCCTCCTTGTCGACGATATAGGGTGAGATTTGTGGGATGAGGTTTAGGGTGACGCTCCCCTTGGAGAGTGAGAAACATTGTTATTTCGAGTATGATGTCTCGTTGCTAAAGAACAATTTTGGTTCTTGAGAGGTTACACAAATTGAGAATTTTGAGAAGAGTCCAGCTGTATCATGTGTTTTTCATTTTATTTTGATTCAGTGGACCAAAACAACGAATTTTGGGTCATCTAGAACTAAAAAAAAAAAATATGAAACATTGCATTTCGACCATAACGATGTGGATGTCCGTTGCAAGCGAATGATGATATGGCGCGAAGTGCTTACATGTCTGTCATAACACATTATAATAGGTAAAGTGATATTGTTATTCTAAAAAATTGTCAGTCCAAGGAGTCTGAAACTATTTAATCAATGATGACGTGGTGTTAAGTGCTTATGCGTCAGTCATAATACGTTATAATAATTTTTTTTTTTGAAGGATTATAATAATTAATATGGATGCAATTTTAAAATATTGTCAGTTAAGAATTAAAAGCAATAATAAAATCAAATTGTTGGTCAATTCTAAAATACAAACAACTCCAACACAATCAGTATCATTTAACTCATATATATTTGAAACTTGAACTCATACTAATTCACGCTAAAAAAATCTTCATAAAAAGTAAGAATTATTAAAAAACAACGAGTTTAAAATAACAATAGCAATAATAGCAAGGTCGTTAACGTTGATAAATAGCTAAGTTATTTGCGTGAATCATGTGATTTGTTTCTATTCAAGATCACGTATAAAATATACATACAGTATAACACATATTTATGAAGTGACTATTTAATTTGAAGAGCCAAGTCAACAAAAAGAGGAAAATATTAAAATGAGTCACTCATTACGAGTGTTGTATTATTATTTGATACATTCCTAATTCTTTATTAACTTGAACCACAGAGTTGTTATCAAATGAGTGTTCTACTATTATTTGATACATTTTTATTTTATTAATGACTATGACTTAGTTGTATAAATATTTTTGGAGTAATAGACTACTTGAAATATAATTTGAATATTGTTACAGGGCACCTTACGTTGTTCAAGCATCGCATTCTCTATATGAGATTGTAAGTTTCAAATATATCAGTTGAGATGTAATAATTCAAATGAAGAACATGGCAACTTTTGCGGTTTTGAATAAGGTTAGAGTTGGGTAGATTGTTCGCGACTTCTCGGATCATAGTTGTGGAGGCAGTCGGCGTTCGCGGCAGGGCAATTTTGAAGCTCGGCTTGTGGAGGCTTTGGCAAGTAGGGAGACGGTTTGATGGGTTTTAGATTGGGGTTGTTGGACGTCATTGTTAAATTAGATTCCCAATTTTTAGTGAATGCAATCCGGATGGGATGACAATTTTAGTGTTTTCGGTTTGATTATTTTATAAATAAAAGTGAAAGTTGTCCAATTTAATAATATAGATTTTTTGTTCATTGATTGATCTATCAACCGAATAACTCTTACTTATGGTGGATAAATTTTTTGAATCTTTGTCAAGTCTTGTAGATTGAATTGGGCTCTCAATTATATCCGAGATTTTATGCTTGTTAGATGTTAACCGAGTTTAATAGATAATTGAATTTTTTTTTATAAAAGAGATGTGCTACTTCTATTTTACACGATAAATTAATTGTTTTAATATTGAGCATTTTATTAGGACAAGAAAACTAATAAATTTTGTGATGAGATCAATTTTCTTTTCTTTCTATGAATCTCTTACACTAGACATGGCTATGTTATATTATATTTGACTATTTATATAAACATAGTATATTGTGCAAGAAGTTAATAACGTTGTATTTTGAATACATATATAAAATAAAAATGGCTCTTCATAGGTTAAATTTGACAGGTACAGTTGATATTACAATGATAGAGAGAGAGTCTCAAATAGGAGCTTCCAAGCTCTATATAATAAGGCCTAAAATAGCTTCACCATTCTCATCCACCACAACTGCTCCTAATTATCAAGTTCAGTTCTCAAATACAAAAATTAGATCTTAATAATGTCTCTTTGCAGCAAGCTTGAGGTTGATGTGCCCATCATGGCCGACGCCGTGGCGTTCCATGACGTCTTCAGCTGCCGGCCACACCATGTCTCCAACGTCAGTCCGGACAATATTCAGGCCTGCGACTTGCACGACGGCGACTGGGGCAAAGAAGGCTCTATCATCAACTGGAACTACGTTCATGGTATATACATATGTATAGTAAATTTTATTTGTTTTTTCGTCACAGACTATTTACTTTCTAATTAATCTTAAGTAAGTTTGGTCCAATCAAGGGTTAACCCCTGGGTGTTGGCTTTAGGGTCAACCCATCTTGACCACCAAACCATCCTATTATTGTTTATTTTTTTAAAGAGTACACTCCAACATTTATGGGTCGTTGGTTCTGATGATCACCAAATCATCCAAATAGTAAGACTAATTATGATTTGGTCTAGACCCGAAATCTGGATCCAACTACTCCAAACCAAATAAATTTGATTCAGACCAGATATGATTTTGGTCGCTGTTACTTTGATTTATTTTTTTTCAATTTAATTCAATTCATTTTATTATTGCTGACTCAATTGATTCTTATACTAATTTTTCTATTTTCTCTTTTAGAAGTTTAAATCTTAATTGATGTCATTTCATTTAGGTCAAATTCGATTTACTAGTTAATTACTGATCTGGTTTGATTCACATACCTACCACAGTCGATTTAGTTATTGGTCCAAAATATGTTGAAAATTTGTTACAGTTCAGAACCGATGGGCAGTACTACCCGATAGGGCTATAGTAAACTTCTTTTTGTCATTTCTAATAATTAGTATGTTACAAACTTAGTTAAAAGTTTAAACTTATATTTGTAATGGAGTATATATGCTTATGAAACAAATATATGCATATGTTGGTAGATGGAAAGCAGAAGACGGCGAAGGAAATAATTGAAAAGATTGACGACGTAAATAACTCGACGACTTTCAAAGTCATCGGAGGCGATTTGCTGGAAGATTACGATTCCTTCAAGCTGACAGTTCAAGCAACTCCCAAGAAAGATGGAGGGAGCTTGGTGCACTGGATTCTTGAATATGAGCTGAAACATGACCAAGTGCCACATCCTGAGACTTTGATTGATTTTGTTGTACAAGTCACTAAGGACATTGATGCACATCTTGTTGAAGCTGCATCTTCCACTACTAAGCCATCAGCCACTGCTGTGGCTGCTGCTACTTGATTATTGGTTACTTTGTTGAAGTATCATCCACAGCACAAGAATGGTTTGATATATTACTATATATCATGGAGTGTGTGTTTGTATGATAAACTCATTATCTTGGTGCTATGATCTTTATTTTGTCATGTATGCATGTTTTTTTTATGTAAACTGTATTTCTTAATGAATGTTAAGCTGTGGATTATGAATAGTTTTCTTGTTGTCATCTTATTTTCTTGGGAGCACCTACTTGCACAAACGCATAAGTATCATTAAGGAGTTTATCCGGATATGATTGTATGACTGGATATTCGTTTGAAAACTTATTTATGCACTAAAGTTTTTCTTATTTTCTTTAAAAATTATCATTTTCTTACATATTGACAATATAACATTGAACACAAAATATACTAAGTAAAGAACATAAGATCATCTATGGAAGAAACCAACCCATGATTTTAGTACTAGTTATATGATTTTAATTAGTTTTTTTTTTTACTTTGGTTTTTTGTATGTGTAAATCACCATTATGTTTATCACTATATTAATGTAGACTAATTCATATTCAATTTGGAGATGATCATGAGAAGTCTCTTTTTAATAAGTTTTAAAAAACAACTGCATTTATTTAAACTCAAACTAAAAAAAATACCTCAAATTATTTAAATAAAACATCTCCTACTAGTTGTTCCACCCATCGAGTGATATTTGAACTTCTCTTCTAGGTTGAAAGTGTTTGATTGAATCCAACCTGGCTCAATATATTTTCAGGATCTATATATTCATGATCATGACCATCCCCCTTGGGAGAAGCTAGGATCTTGTTGTTCCTCTAATCATCCTCTTAATATAATTTCCTTATTTCAAAAGTCAACTAGAGAGTTAATATTTGGCAGTACTTGTGGGATGAGATGCTTGTTAATATAATAAGAAAAAAAAATCACAATGTTGCTGGTTACTACTTCTGTACAGGCATTTTATAATCCCACAAATAATATAACTAAAAGAGTAGCTATTTTTTTTATAACTCATTTGATTTGATCGGTAATTGTTATTTCATGTGGAACACAATATATATTTTAAAGATCTAAGTACATAAAATTAATTTCTTGATAAGCAAGTACATATA
>JAYMSZ010001241.1:0-15008 GCA_036897665.1 Pelargonium citronellum | reverse complement strand
CGGAATGGGAATGGGTGAGTTTTAATCCAAACATCATCAATGGGAATCTCATTCTCATTCTCATTCTCCATTCTCATTCCCAAACCAAAATTGCTAATCCAAACGGTACCTTACTTATATGTTCTCTAACTCTAACCTCTCTCGTAGAATTGGTTAACCACTTATTAATGTGTTCTCTGATTTGTTATTATCTCATTACATCTTTTATTACCTACAAGCCTGTATTTATCATCCAAATGTATAATGCCTGACATAAAAGAGTAAAAATAGAGAATAAGAACAACATCAATTACATCTTATGTCATCTTAATTTTGTTTAGATAAATATAAACACTACAAATCAATTACACAAGTTTTTATTCTTAAACATTACACGAGGTGTGTTAGTTTTTAACATTTGAACTTGATTTTCAAACGTGTCGTATTTTGCGTTTATCCATACAATACCATTGTTTTAAAAGGCGCGAGGCACGTTTGAGGCGATTTGGTCTTTTAAAGCCGAGGCGCGTGGTGCACAATATGCAAGGGCCTTTTTTTTTTTTTGAAGTGATGGGCACTTTTATAATTTATTTATAATAAATTAAAAACTTTAGCATTAAGTTCATTAAAATGTGTTTATGATATAGATAAGTGAGATAAGTTGTCATCTCCCTCACTAGTACTATCAATAGATTCGTAGTGATTTAGAGATATTTCATTTATCCCTTAAACTAACTTGTTGCACACTTTTATACGTAAAATAACACTAAACAAATTGAAATCTGCATTACTAAAAAATTTAGTGTTTCCAACTGCCACTTTCCGACAATATTTTTCGACGAAAAACAGTGACTCCGTAGAAAAAATAAGTGCGAAAAAAATTAGGTGGATTTTTTTCAATTTTTGACGGACTTTCAAACAGCATAGGTGTCGAAAATTTTTTAAAACAAAAGAATTGACAATTATTTTAAAACAGAAGAGATGTAAGAAATAGTACCATGCACACATGAAAATTATGCACATATCATATTCACTAACCCCACATGAAAATTATGCACTAGACTCTCTCTTAGTGAGTGAGTGATTTGATAAGACATTGCAGTGCCATTATCTGATAACAGGCATGTGTACCATGTTTTACATTTCCTTTTGTAGCTTTTGATCACCTCATCTATCGTTTCTCGATCGTGTGCATCTTTTACTATATACATGAGAACAGGAAATGCACATAAAAGTAGTAAATCATATAGATAGAAAATGAGAATTACCATAGCTTTTTGTAAATAAAAATAATAATATTTAATATATAAAATGTTGGTGGGACCATGATATTAACCTTTTAAAGATTAATCCATTGTAGAGTATATTATATTCATTGTAATTTGATTATGGGTTAATAATGAGACCCATATGTATTAACCTTTTAGAGGTTAACCATTATGAATGTCCTAACTAAGATTCTGTCGGCAACATAGACTCTAACCATATATCTGGACCGTTCACGCCGCAAGATAGCAAATATGAACGGTGCAGATCTAAACTTCACAGACCGCAGTAGCGTACAGCACACACACGATAGCTCCTCGCTTTAAACAAGAAAAGTGCAGAATTTGGAGAGGACCAGTTCGAGTCTGTACCCACCGAACAGGCAAGACAAAAAGCGCTTATTCCACTTTACCTTTTGGTTCGTCTAGTTTTCCGGGAAAGAAAATTGCATTACGTACTCGCCGAGGCCTAACCAGATATTTTCCCTGAAATAGCTTGTCTTCTTGCTCTTCTAATCTTCTTCACTTCACGAAATTGTAGGAGCCGAGCCAATGAAACCAATCGGACTCGATCGGAATTGGACTGTGACTACTGAATCTTCTTACTGGTAAGCGTTTCTCAGATGCTCGATCGGTTCTAGTTGTTTTCTTTTTTAGATTGCTGAGGAATTTGTTGAAATCTGGTGTGAATTTTGTTGAAGTGGGTAATTGTCCCACATTGAATAAAATATGAAAAGAATGAGCTAAATATAACGGTGGAAGTCAAACCCTACTAACAAGGTTGACCTTTTAGTAGCGGAAGCCAAACCATTGTGTTTAGCCCATTATTGAAATTAATAAATTTGATGGATCATGAGTAAGAAGTTGGATTGAAATATCTGTTGGAATTTGGAATCTTTTGTACATTTATATGTATACATTTTGGTTTCTGGGTTTTGATAAACCAAATGGTGTCTGGTTTCACTTGTTTGTGCTAGGAAATGTGATTTATGGCATCAGTTTCTTTTCAATTGCCTCAAGTCTTCAACAGTAGTGAATATTTTCTTCTTCTGTTATAGTTGGCTTGCTTGTTTGTATTACAAAATGTGATTGTATTGATCGATTTCTTTCAATTGCTTCAATGGTACTGTTTTTTTTTTCTTCTTCTTTGCTGTGTTTGGTAGTGACTTAATTTTGTAATCTGATTTAGCTAATGAAAAACATATCTGAAAAGATTTTATTGCAGGTTTATGTGGAATCTGGTAGATTTATGTCCTATGTGATGCAAAGATGATGTTCCCTAAAATAGAGTATGGAAATAATAGTAGCGCTAGTAATTCCAATAATGGGCAGCTACTACGTGACATTGAGGAGATAAGTAAAGCTCTGTATCTCCACAAAACCACTCCAAGGGCCTTGAAATCCACATCACATGAGCGGTCGAAATCGGCTGGAAAAAACCGTATTTCAGAGTCCTACTCGAATTCAAACCCATCGATGCGAAAGGAAGATCAGTTGCACAAGGACAAGAAATCATTAACAGTGTGGAATTGGAAGAAGCCGTTGAAAGCTTTATCCCAAATTAGGCAGCGTCGGTTTAATTGTTGTTTCTTTCTTCATGTTCATTCAATAGAAGGATTGCCGGTGAATTTTGATGACTTTAATCTGTGTGTTTACTGGGAAAGGAAGGATGAGATCTTACGAACCCACCCGGCAAGAGTATCAAAGGGTATAGCTGAGTTTGATGAAACTTTAATGCAAAAGTGTTGTGTGCATGGTAGTAGAAATGGGCCCCACAGTTCGGCCAAGTATCAGGAGAAACTTTCCTTTGTATATGCTTCTGTTGTAGGGGCTACCGGTCTGGATATTGGGAAGCATCGGGTTGATCTCACCAGGCTATTACCGCTTACTTTTGAGGAATTAGAGGGGGAGAAAAGCTCAGGTAAATGGACAACAAGCTATAACCTCACTGGAAGGGCTAGAGGTGCTACTATTAATGTTAGTTTTGGTTTTTCTGTGATGAGAGATGATGTGGCTGATTCAAGCAACCATATGAAACTATCTGAGCTTATAAACTTGACCAAGAACCAGTCAAGAGCAGTGGAAAATGGTGCAGGTTTATTGCATAGTGGTAATGGAATGCTTCGCCGAGTTGGAAGTGTTCCAAGTAATTTAAATAACGAGTCTTTCTATCCAACTCAGTCTGGTGATCTAAAATTTTGTCATGAAGCTTTGCTGAATTCAGAAGTGGAGCTCTCCAAGTCAATTAGTTTCTTATATCAGAAACTTGATGAAGTTAACTTGCATAGTTCAGCAGATTTGAATAAGCTCTCTGAACATAATTCGGAGGTCAAACCGAACACTGGCCTGGAACTTCCATCTTCTGAAAAGAGTAATGAAAAAGAGTATGATGGTACTGACTTTATTGTTATTGAACGTGGGATAGAAATGGCTAAAGAGGAACACTTCAACCTGGAACACGGTACTGTTCAGACTGTTGATTCTGAAATTGAAACTATCAATGTGGATGACATCATTATGGATGATGACATAGTTGTTGATGAGGAGAGCAAGTATATCTCAAAGGATGATGGTCAAAGTAGATGTACAAATGGGGTAGTGGTTGATGAGTGGAAATATGTAGAGAACAGCATATGCACCAAAGAATCATCCATGGAAGAACTGGAGTCTCTTTTTCACAGCATGCTAACTTTAGAATCGGCAGAGTTGGACTCTCCTGTTGCTACAAGTGAGTTAGTTGAGCAAGGAAATTATGTAGAGAGCCATCTGAATTACAAAGATAGTAGAATGATGAAGAAATCACTTAGCTTGGATGATGTTACTGAATCTGTGGCAAGTGAGTTCTTAAATATGTTGGGGATTGTGCACACTCCATCAGGTGTTAGTTCTGACGCTGGTGATCCTGACTCTCCTAGAGAACAACTTCTGAGAGAGTTTGAAAAGGAGGCCCTATCTTCGAAAAACTTTATTTTGGATTTTGAATCAAAAGGCGAGCAGGTGAAATTTGATTTTGATGCTCCAATAGGTTCAGATTGTGGGGATCTATCTGAGGATTTTGATTTCTCTTCAGTTCTTCCTACTTCGGAGAAAGAGCATGAAAGGATTAGTCAACCACTAAATATCAGAAGGAAGGTTCAATTGCTTGAAGATTTGGAGACGGAAGCCTTAATGAAAGAATGGGGATTGAATGAAAAGGCCTTTCAGAATTCTCCACGTGTGTCCTCAACTGGATTTGGAAGTCCAATAGAGCTTCCCCCGGAAGAGCCTCTTGTATTAACTCCACTTGGAGAGGGCTTGGGTCCAGTCATAAGGACAAGGGATGGAGGTTTTCTGCGCACTATGAAACCCTCAATTTTCAAAAATGCTAAACATGTTGGGACCTTGATCATGCAAATTTCTAGTTCTGTTGTTCTACCTGCCGAACTGGGTTCTGATATTATGGAAATGCTGCAACATATGGCATCAGCTGGAGTGGAGAAGCTGTCTATGCAGACAAACAAATTAATGCCTTTGGAAGACATCACTGGGAAGACGATGCAACAAGTAGCACTGGAAGCTACGCCTGGAGTTGCACTGCCTGAAAGGTTTGTGACTGCATTGATAGAAATTATTTGTGGGATATAAGTATCTTACTTTCTGCTTCTTTATTATCTTTCTTGACCTTTTCCTTCTTCTTTTTTTGAAAGCGACCTTTTCCTTCTTAATTTCTATTGTAGGCAGGCCTTTTTGCAGCATAAATTAGAGATTGAACAAAAATCGTTTGGTGAAAGAGACGAATTATTTTCATCTAGTTGGAGATATAATGACATGTGCTCATGCTTAATAAGTGGCAATACTGACTCAAACTATTTGACTCTGGAAGATCTTGTTCTTTCAGCAGTGGATGAGATCGAATCCCTGTCAATTGAAGGATTGAGAATTCAATCTGGCATGTCAGGTGAAGAGGCCCCTTCAAGCATCATTCCCCAGCCTGTTAAAAAGATTGCAGCCTTTCAAGGAAAGATTGCCAGTTTGGGTGAGTTTCTCAGTTTGGAAGGAGCTGCAGGTTGGCAAAGAGATAAGAAAGACTCGGATAATGATGGGGATGGTTTGATGGGTTTGTCTATAACACTAGATGAGTGGTTGAGGCTTGATGCTGGACTTACTGATGATGAAGATCGAATTATTGAGCGAACTAAAAAGATCCTTGCGGCCCATCATGCGAACTGCACAGATTTTAGCGGGAGGTTGGCAGGAGATGTATGTAGTAGAAAGAGTGGTCTGTTGGGGAACAACTTTGCGGTAGCTTTCATGGTGCAGCTTAGAGATCCCTTGCGAAATTATGAACCTGTTGGGTTCCCAATGCTTGCTATTATTCAGGTCGAAAGGACTTTTGTGGATCAAAATTTTGATGCGTGCAGCACGGCTATAGAAACAAACATTGAGGAAGAAAGCATAAATGAATCAGAAGGCACGTCTCGATTCAAATTTATTGAACTCCATCTTACAGGATTAAATACCGAACCGGACAAGAAGCAGCTATGGGGTACCACAACACAGAGGCAGTCGGGAACCCGTTGGTTGCTAGCGACTGGCATGGGAAAGACTCACAAGTATCTATCTCCAAAGTCGATGGCAATGGTAAAATTTTCCCCGCAACTGAAATCTAAGGTGCAGTATGGGGATTTCTTGTGGAGTATCTCCTCATGCCATCCTTGTACAGAATCATCTAACCGGGAAGGGATGGTATCACCAATGGCACATATACGGAATCCTAATGTCATCTTTCCAAACGAAACTATCAGGTCCGGCCATCATATGTAGCATGCACATTTTAGTAAATCTCATTGGGTCATTTTAGGTTTATACTAATTGTACTGTGATTAGATTTTTTTGGCATTTTAGGTGGCTGTTTATAGCTTACTTTGAAATGTAATTTTTTTGGCGTTGATAAATCAGAATGGCAGAATCTGTACTTGGAATTTATACTAGAGATTTGCAATTGTTCTGTGCATGGATTCAGTGGATATCTCAGAGCTAGATTGCTCTGCATTTCATTTCTATACTTCTGTTTGGTTCTGGAGAAATTTGATATCATATATTCACTAGTTCTGTTGATAAATTGAGTTGAGCACTGGATTTCCTAATTATTGATGATGATTACAACAATGATTCAAAATCAGTATGCTCAGATTCTAATAAACAAAATCATGCACTAAAAAAACTAGAAGAATTCTAAGAGGAAGACTTTTTTTTTTTTTTTTATACACAACCATTACAACACCCTCTTCCTGAATTGTACACATACAAACATACATATACATATATATGCATATATGCAACCATACAACATGACATAAACCCTACTGTCATATGATGGAACTGTACTTATAATGAACCCAAAACAAGAAACTTACATGCAATTAAGATTGTAACTGGCTAGAAGGAGCTTTGATGGTTATGGACCCCTTCGTAAGTGGTTATTACGTATCTGAGATCGTCGTTGTCTCTTTCGACTCTCTTCTTCACCGGGCAATTCTCAACCGAGCATCTGTAATAATTCCTGCAAATTCCACAACCCGGACAATCAGTTCTTAGGTACATACTATTATACAATTCAAACCAATTTTATTATTATTTGCATGCCCTAGTAGCCAACTTGGTTTTATTATAAACTTATCCCATTAGTTTTATTGTTCACAGCCAAGAACTAGGTGGTTCAATACAATGTATGTGTATACCTTGGATTAGGACTGTTCTTGACCATTTTCTTGCCATACTTCCTCCATCTGAAGCCATCATCCAAAATCTCAATCTCTGATTTGACTTTAAATGCATATCTCTCTTTAACCTCTTTCTTCTTCATCTCCTGACCACCATGACTGCTACTGCTCCTGCTGTCTCCTAATCATCATCATCAACAACAACAACAAAAAAAACTTATGATCAAGTCAAGATCACCAAGTCTTCATCAATATTTAGGTAAAGAAAAAGATTCAGATCAAAAACAAAAATATTTACACTTAATTTTATTAGTTAATTAGTTGTTCGAGGCTCAAACATGATACCTAAAGAGAAACAAGAGCTTTAAGCCACTTACTGCTGCTGGTACTTCCGGTGGACATGTGAGGTTGTTGAGTGTTATTTGGCTGAAAAACCGGTAAAGAACCAGAAGAAACCATGGATGTTGCTGCTGCTGGATCGTCTACCCACAGATCATCGTCATCGAACATCAAGAAATCAGAGAGTTCCAAATCGGTGCTGGAAGGAGAGTAGTGTACTGACATTTTTATGTATAATATTTATGGTTATTAATTGATCAAATATTGATCAAGAAGATGACGATAAATTGTGCGAACATATGTATGTGTATATATAGGGGGCTGAGGAGATGGTTCGTAGTATGGTTCCTATGATATAAGAGGAAGCTTCAAGGCTAATACAAAGTGGAAATGGAGCTACGAAATATATATATATATGTATATATATGTGGTACGTACGGTTGGTTGGGTCCAGTTACGAAAGAGAGAGACGACTTGAGGGTGGACTTGCTCAAATGTAGTCGTCTCATCTGGTCTCGTGGCAAGACCATCCCCAAACCCCTTCACAACTACGATTAAATATATATATTGACAAATGACAATTAGTTAAGTAGCTACTACTATTTTGTTGTTTATATATATCATCTGGTTATAAATATATATACACACGCATGTATACTACATTCTTGGACAGTGAACTCTATAAACTTTTTTGTTATTGCTGTTGTTGGAGCGAAGGTGATGGTTGCTTACCAAATTATAAATATTTGAGTGATGGATCATATGTGGTAACTGAAGAACTTGGCTTCTTAATTTCCAAGAAATTGTCCTATAATATAAGCAAGTCTACTTAGTCTACTACATATATTATTGTTTATTAAGGTTTACCTTTTCCTTTTACTTTAAATTACTCTTATCTTTAATAGTGCTGTTCTTCAAGATTCACCTAATTTTTTTCACTTTTTTATATTATAGCTAACTAATTGTGGGACAATAGAATGTTCTAAAGTGAGACTATTTGACTGTCAAATTAATAAACTTCATTTCTGCAATGGAGCATGTTTTAGAAATCTTGAGGAATTATCTTGCAAAGTTTCAAATTTCATCAAATATCTCTAAAGATGTTAAAAGGGTGAGTTACTCTTCAAATGTCAAACTTTCGGAAACGACAATTTTACTCTTTAACTGTGACCGTATATAGTATCTCACAAAATTAGTAGTTTTGTCATACGATCATAAACACTAAGTGATATATCTATTAACTCCTACGAGGTACTTGATTTTGTTATAAAATTTCTCGTAGAACACTTATTGCAAAGCAACTCATCCATTGTGATAAAATATATATTCACTTTGTGATCTAATGTCATACTTACTTGTTTAAAAGATAATTTTATTGTGACTCGTTACATTTAATTTTCTTGTCTTCCACATACTAGAAATACATCATTAGTTTTATTTGAGTACTTAAGCATGTTTGTTTTGACAATCTAGTGACATAAATCATATTTTATTTGGTATTTGTTCGAATTCGATACGCTTAAAACACACGGGATATAAGTCATACATAACACATCATATAGCATACACATAAGAAACTTTGTCATGGATTTTATCTTGTTATACGTAGAAGGATAACTATTCTTAAAGAGTTGTTATTACTTTTTTTTTTACATTATGGGATTCCTGAGCAGGTCCGCATGCTCGCGGCCCTTTTTATCACACACATACTAATCCTTATTCGAGATTTGTTCGAAGTTAAAGTTCATCTCAGTCATTAACTGTGTTGCCAATTGCGCCACTATGATTGAGTAGTTGTTAGTACTTTTTGCCCGTTACTAAGCAAATATCACCTGCCTTAGGTTTTAGGCTAATTTATAGTTTTGTCGATAAAATAGTACTAGTAAACGCTACAAATTAGAGCTAGAAATTAGGCGAAGTTGAGGTCTAAAAGGAAGGGCCATAGAGAAATCGAATTGAAGAATGGCGCGTTTCAAGTCTCAGACACAGACACAGAGAGCAGCAGAGGTAGAAGTAGCAGCCGCCAAGAAGAGCCGGCGGCAGAGCAATGTCGAGCGCTCCGCCTATTTCGCCAGGAGAGAGGCGGGCAAGGGCCTGCGCTCCGTTCTCCATGGCGACGCCCGCCGCCGTGCCGTCGCCTCCATCAAAACCCTTATTTACAGCCCCACTGTTAGGAACAAGAAGGCCACTTTCGCTCTCGTCTGCCAAACCCTCAAGCGTATGTTAATTCTCTTAATCCTTCGTTTTGCTCCTTGGAAATACAGATTCTATGAAATGCGAGTTACGAGTATTAAGTTATTTGTTTTGTTTCCAGATCTTCCTATTATCAAGGATGTCTTGGAGGTTGCCAATGTATTGAGTAGCAAGTGGAAGGGACCATCATTAATCTTTTTTTTTTTTTTGGTGTTAAATTTTGCATTGAGCTACTTTAGTTGATGGAATTTATAGTTCATATAACTACTTTTGCAGAGGCAAGAAGAGTTGATGTATCTAATCACATATGATATTCTTTTCGGCCAGGTATACTTGTTACATGTTTATTCTTTTCGCTTTATTATTACTACCAGACTTAGGCAGTTAAGGATTATTTTAGAAGGTAGGTCACATAACGTTTTTAACAAAATGATATACTTCATATGTAGTTTGTGAAAGATGGGTAGTAGGGAAGTTGTTGGAATAGGAAATTTTGCCATCTTGGGGCAAGATGTTGGTAGTGATCAACTCGATGAACCTTCTTTGTCTTTTGTTGGATGGTGATGTCTGCATGTATGAGAATTGAGTCTTACTGATTGGTTGCCATGTACAGCACGGTGCTGTTTAATCTTGTCCATTAATTACTGATTTTCTTAGGATGTACGTCAGATATAGCATGCACTTTATATGCATAATGTAGATTTTTGATGGTTCATGCAATTTCTTTGTATCCCTAGTTATGTTTGTTGGAATTTAAGCCCATAAACAAGCTAGGGGAGCTGATTTTGTAAATATTGCGTTGTGACAATCAATTACTCGGATGCTGAGAAATTTTAAGGGATTCACAGTGATTGTCATTTTTAGATTATGGTACGTTACTACAGTTATAGGGGAATACCAGAGGTCGTATTTTGCTTATCCTTTCCTCCAGTGCTCTTTTTTCTGAATCTGCATGGTGATATACTGAATGAACCTTGCTCTCTAGGAGAGTTCGTTAGTTGGTGATGCAGAGAAATTTCTCATGCTAAGGAAGGATGCTCTACAGTCAGCTCTGGCACGTCTTTTAGTAAAGAAAAGAGTGAAAAGCATTGAAGATTTAGTGTCTCTTTATGATATTCCCGGTATGTATTTATATTTTCCTCTTATACAAACAGTTTATTCTCCTTTCAAAACTTAATTATGGCGCCAAGGAAGTGATAAATGCACAATATTTGTTCCAAATAGTTTCAATACCTTGTTGATAAATACAATCAAGAGGAAGGAAGTAAAGCCTTTGGATTTGATTTTCTTTAACTTACCAAAGGCTCTGATATATAAGCTGCAGTTGTCTTGTTTTGACTTAAATCAATAGTGAAATTAAACTCTTTTCGAATGCTCTTGTCTAGCAAAGTTTTGGATTTACATGGCATTTCTCGTGGTCAAATAAGATAGTGAAAGTTTTAATCATCTTACTTCATCTGTTATTAACTAGTTTGGATGGTTTTAGGAACTCTAATGTGTACAAGATATTGACTTTTAAATGCTGTCTAATTTTGTGCTGATAATGTCTGTCGCAGATATCTCAAAACCTCGTTATGTTCGCGTAAATACTCTTAAAATGGATGTTGATTCTGCCTTACATGAACTAGAGAAACAATATAAGGTACTCTATGCTGCACATATTACATTTTGTAAAATAAGTGTATAGTTATTGCATCTGTTTCTACAGTGTAAAACTAATTGTTGGAGGATGCAACCAACTAAATCCCCAATTCTATAATAGTAGAGTTTCATCATCTTCCTGCCAATCCGGTGTTTTAAGCGAATGTTTAATATTTTCCTCTCAGCATCTTCTTTAAAATTTCCCTGAACTTAAACAATGTCTCATTGGTGCATTTGGCTTGCATCTCCTGTTGAGTATATTTTTGCGTTTTCCCATCCATACAATTAATTTATACTTTTGTACCTCGAATAGGTCCAAAAGGATGATATAGTTCCTGGCTTGTTGATACTCCCACCAGGTAGTGATCTGCACAATCATCCTCTAGTACTAGATGGAAGTGTCTTCTTACAAGTAAGATGTAAAGATTATTTTTAATTATCTTCATTACATATGTGACTTGTTCTGTTCTTAGGTTATCCGAATGAAAAATTAGTGTTAGAGAGTTAATTTTACTGATTGGGTTGTTGTAGTTTTCGATTTCTGTTATTCTCAGCATTTTCTTTTGTAGGGAAAGGCAAGTTCTATGGTGGCTGCAGCCCTTGATCCCGAACCTGGATGGGAGGTCAGTATTGGTAATATTGTTGCATCGGTATTAAAGTTTCCGGCTTTGGTGATTGAAAATCAAAGTTTATTTCCTACCAAAAGGAACAACAGAAAGAGAGTAAAGAAATGATAAATAGTAATGCCTTGAGATGAAACAGTTTGAAACTTTGAATCATATACTATGTGTGGGTCTTTTTATCTAGGAAGAATGGTATCAAAACTTTCTTCTTACATTGATGTCTGGATCATTTCAGAAGATCTACAAATATCCTGAATTAAAATTGTCATTTTGCCTTCTGTATCAGTATCAGAGTTTGTGTTGTGAGTTTAAATTTGCTGGTTAATGTTTTCATTGTAAATGCTCAACAAGTATGAAAGTAGTCGGTGAAAATCAGAAAAAACAAACAGAGCTATGACAAGTGCTTATTTACTCCGTGCTTTGTTTTATTTTTATGTGAAGGTTCTTGATGCATGTTCAGCTCCAGGAAACAAAACTGTTCACCTTGCTGCCCTTATGAGGGGAAAGGGAAAGATTATAGCATGTGAACTGAACAAGGATAGGATTAAACGTTTAGAAGACACTGTCAGGCTCTCTGGAGCTACTAGTATCCTTTCAGTAGTTATATCTTTCAGTTGCCATCCACCATAATCATTTGGATGTTTTCACTATCCTATAGCTTGTTGCCGCAAAATAATGAACTACATAAATATCACTTGAGATATCTCCTTTATACCATATGTCCCAAGTTTTGATAGTTCATAATTATCACATATTTTATTGTTTTTGCTTTCCTTTTGACAGTATAATTAAAATCTGTTTCTGACCTCTTTAATTGTTCTGCACTTTTTCATCCTGAATTTTGCTGATTAACCTTAAACCAGCTTTCAGACATAGAAATTGTACATGGGGACTTCTTAAACTTGAACCCAGAAGATTCTTCACACTCCAAGGTCAGACCTATGGTACTTGTCTATATATGAAAACATGCACAAGTAATTTGAATAAAGTCCTTGTTTGAATTAGTCTTCTTGTTAGACAGAAAGTGTTCCTGTCAACATATGGATTCTACATGTTTTATTGGACCCTTAGTTATCGGAAATATTTGAATCAATAGCTACTTTACCCCTAGTCATTGTATTTGTAATCTCATTGTGTTTTACTTGAATGCAACTTATGTACAGTTAGTAATTATACGCTGATCAAATTCGATGATCAAAATACCTTCTGCTGCACCTTTCCTTATTGATATCATGTGGATTCCCCCTTGAATCCAACAAGCTGGTTTTAGAAAATACCTGGTTGCTTAACTTCTTAGTTGTCTTCTTAAAAGCCCCTTGGTTTCCTAGATAGGAAACAACTAATAACTGATTTTTTTAGCGATGAAGTCTTCTTGAGGTTTTGCTTACAAGCCAATTCAAACTTACAGGTCCGTGCCATTCTCTTAGATCCTTCCTGCTCTGGATCTGGGACTACAGCTGATAGATTAGACCATCTACTTCCATCTTATTCTAACGGTAACTTTTGGTCTCCACTAAGTTATTTTTAAGTTGAATGCTGAGGATCAGAAAATTTATATTTTACATGTTGAAGTACGAATTTGGCAAGTAAATGCATGTATCATATTAGCAACAATGGCAGTCAATTGTTATAATTCTATGGTAGCCCAAAGGCAGTGAACTTCTTGGGAAATCAGATGAGGACATGTTGAAACTTCAATGAATTTTTGTTTTAATTTATTCATTTGTTCATTTTACATTATGATCATTGATTGATCAATCTCTGTTATCATTTTCAGTTTATATCAATATGAGAATTTTCTGGATAATACCTATGCTTTTGGATATTATGCTTAATGTCAAAAAGGAAAAAACAATTTTGTTGAGTAACCTATGGTTTTTTTTTTCTTTAAGTGTCATTTTGTTGAGTAGTGTCAGGGTTTTCTGAATTTCTTTTGCATTGTTTAATCACATACACAGGACCTGCTCCCACTGGTTTTGCCAATACTGAAAGGCTGAACAAGCTTGCGGCCTTTCAGAAGAAGGCTCTGGCCCATGCATTATCTTGTAAGTATCTCTTTCTCAAAGCGAGAATCGCAATAGTGTTTTTCTTTGCACCAGATTTCAGAAGTGTGTACAAGTCAATAGTGTCCCAAATTTTTTGTTATTTGCCAACTTCCAAAATGAATTTGATTGACAAACCTAAAGGACTGGCGTTGAGTGTTTTTGGTTTTGTAGACCAAAAGTTGGCTATGCTTATGATTGGTGGCCTTTAAATCAAAATGTAATTTAAGTTGCCTGTGTTGCAGTTCCAGGAGTTGAAAGAGTCGTTTACAGCACATGCTCCATACATCAAATTGAAAACGAAGATGTTGTCCAATCTGTTCTACCACTTGCTGAATCCTATGGTTTTCAACTGGCAACTCCCTTCCCCCATTGGCATCACCGCGGGCTCCCAGTTTTCGACGGCTGTGAGTCTTACTCTATGATACTGCTGAGAAATTAGCCAAACCTTTGGCATCTTTATCTATGTATAATAGAAGATGGTAACTGAAACACGATTGATAAATTATTGGTTTGTTGACTTGCAGCCGAGAGGTTGCTTCGGACGGATCAAGTGGAGGACAAGGAAGGTTTTTTCATAGCATTGTTCACCAGGACAAACACCTCCAAAGTAGCAAACAGGAAAAGAGTTGCACTACCTTTTCTCCATTCTAGACTTTCCAAAATGTGGTTTCAGCAGCACCTCAATTCACTGAGAACCATCAGACCAAAATGTTAGTTTTAATTTCCTGACATTTTATACGCACCGGTATGAGATTCACATCGATTTTTCTTTTTCTTTCAATTACACAATGCAGCCTATGACATTTAGACAAATTTTCTTAATTGCCATTGAAATTTGATTTTTTTTTTTGGTGAAAAATATATATTCATTCACTTAAAGAAAGCTAAAATTGCTTACAGTTTGGAGAATTTTGTGAATTGTAAATTGAAAAGATCCAAAACTGCTTACGAAATTGCACATACTTGTAACTATTTTTCTTTATTTAGAAAAAATATATGTCCACTAAATTCCGCATCATCGTCATCACAATCAACAAAAACCAAAATCAACCAACCTAATCACAATCCAAACCAGAAAACACACATCACTCACTTAAAAGCGAAAAACCAAACACTGAGACTTATTATTAGCATTAGCAGCAATTGATCAGATCACGCAATCTGGACCGCAATAGTCTTTGGCTTCTTCGGCTCCGGCGGCGGAAGCTTCTCCACCGTCAC